>CAJHQQ010000683.1:0-154873 GCA_905132885.1 Moricandia moricandioides
ATTATTTGTAATTTATATTATAAAAATTTTAAGAAAAATATTTCTATAATTTTAAAATAATTTAGTAGTATAATTTTTATAAATATAATTTTTATATTGTTATCATAATATGATTTTATATTATTATAATTATATAAAATATAAATATTATTAATTTATTATCTAGTAGTTAAACCAATCATAATATCCCACAAACGTAACAATTTTTAAACTTTTTACCAGTCGTCCAAATCTCTTAATAACGCATAAAACCGCAAATGCCGCAATCGCAAACGCAACGATGCGGTTACACCAGTCAGCCCTAAATACATAATCACGTAAATTAATAGCTGAATAAGAACTACGATCATAACGTGTTAACTCATCGTATTTGAATTTGTTATTCTTAAATATTCAGACTTGATTTAGATTAGGTTTTATTTATTTATTACATATCTTTATATATAAACACAAACCAGGATAAACTAAAAAAAAAAATCTGTAACTATTAAATAAGTAATTATCCAAAATGTAATTAAATTACGAAATAATATTTACGTATTGATACATCATAAGGAAAGAAAGAAAACCCTAATGGTACTTGTCTGTTTACATTGAACACATACAGGAGAGAGAGAGATAGCTGAGAGATGGTGACTACAAACTTAGTACTCTGAAGAAGAACAGGCTGCGCTGACATTAGTAAGGTTTTAGCAAAAGCTCCTAGAATGATATTAAAGGAGGTAACCTTAAGATAAACACCAGAAGAGAGGAAAAGCTGATCATTGAGGTTGCGTTGGCACTGATACAACTAAGCCAATACACATCCAATACATAAGCAGGAAGAGATGAAAGCTGATAAAGTCAACCTCGAAGAGTGTGAAGTGTTGCTCAAGCAAAGCAGCGGAAGAGGAGCAACCTATGGTAGGAAGACGATTTAGAAGAACCCTAACGCTGCTGCTCAATTGGAACAACATTATACCAGACAAGCCTGACTTATCTGAGTGACTTGGTGGGGAACGTTTGCAGCAACAATAAGGAAGCAGTTGACAGGAGCGACGTGAAAGGACTGATCAAAGCAGGTCATGTTAGGGAAGGCGGAAGTGAGAAGATGGTTGAGCAAGTATGGAAGAGACATGGTAAAGTTGGGACTAAAGGGCTTGAGGTATTCAGTATATGGAAGAGACAAGGAGGTTAAGTAAGATGATGTTCAAGATGTGGAGTTTGAAGCACGCCTGTGTTAATGGGTAGTGGATGGAAGGCTTTTGTGAGAAAGTATGACCTCAGTCAGCATTCTGATTTTATCACTCTATGTGATGTTTAGGCACAAAAGACAGTGATGAGATTTGCTTCGCTATTGACAGAGACTACGCATCATACAATAACTAGACAGCTGAGTAAGAGGATCTCGAAAGCTGTCTTCAAGAATCCAAATTAGGTGATTTGTTGTTTAGGGTTCGTGTATGTTGCACTAAGGAGTGTTTGGAAGGCTTTTTTCGCGTTAGTTTGTTTGATTGAGATTTTTAATGTTGAATAAACCCCTAGTTGAGTCTGATTCATTTATTTATTTGTAGTATCAGATTAATCGAGTTTTATGTCTATAGAGTCTGTATCGATTTAATTGTATCTTTCACTTTTATTGTTGAATTTGTAAACAATATTTAAGATGGCATGAAAAAGGAACCTATAATTATATTAGCAATTAAAGTCCAAAATCTTGACCCATTTGAGTGTCTTCATTCATAACTCACAAGAGAAACAAGAGAGATAGTAAATAGCAAATCAATGCCGGTACAGAAAAAACCTTTACACACTGCAAACAAAAGAGTCACAACAGAAACTCCTATAGAGCTTTTATTCATCTTCCTTATGACTCAAGCTCAAATTCAATTATAATTTCTGACTCTTGCATCATGCATGCTGCATGGGAACTGAACCTGAGAGAAACATGTTAAATAAATTGAGCAATCAATTTTAGACCATTTCATTATCAATGTGTAAATTATGTGAGTTTTAGATTCTTTGTAATTTGGCCATGTGGCCCTGTAGACTATATATAGATATATATAACATAAAACAGGTACTAAAGAATCGATCATCTATAGACCAGATCAGATTTTGACATTGATTTTTCATTCTAAAACATAACATAATAAAGTCGTTCAAGAACTTGTTTGGTCCAATCAAGACACTCTCCCTTGCTATATGAGCTATGAGTCTTGTGATGATGATGACGTTGTCCAGCAAGACCTTGGTATGCCTTGCTTCAAACCAGTCAGGCATATGAAATCTGTCGTAAAGAGCCGGTTTTGCATCTTATTCTTCTGAAGTTGCTTAAGAAGTGTTTGAAGAATGTCCATTAGCTTCAACATATTTTTGGTTACATTGTGAAATCTCATTAGATTCAAAAGGGATAACAAAATGTTACTCAACATTATCAAGGACTCGGACTTTATATGTACCTGATAGTATCGTTTGGCTGTTCTGCAGAAAACGGAACACATGGAATCCCGTTTAGAGGTTGTAAATAGAAAACTGTAACGATTGTTGTCTACTATAACTAGTCCTACACATATTCTTTGATGCACATTGTAGATCCTTCACGTTATCTCCATATTGCCTGAAGCACAAAATATCTAACTACATGACAATAACATCCAACAACAATGAGAAGGCGCATGTAGAGATATGAAATATACGATCATATATATGCTTACTTATAGAATCTATATAACCCTACACAACATAAACCCCTGGGTTTATTATCTCCCAGTAAAACCTGTTAAATTTCATTTCTTTGGTTTACAAACATGCCAAGCAAACAATTTAAATGGTAATCAATACAATTTGTGTCACTAACAATTTACGTCAAGATGAATAACATCTGAATATTAGCATCCAAATGAAGTGTCTGGATTAAAAAACGAACATGACCTCAGTGAGTAGATATTCCAAATCGAACTGAGACTGTCTTCCACATACATTTACATCTCAAAGAAACTGAGTAGATATCAACTACAAGGCTACAAAACTATATCTTTCTGTTGCCAAATCATCATAGGATCTTAGTGAGATGAGTGTAGCTATGTTGTTGTGATAAGTGACAAAGTTGATGAGAAATTCTGAATTTCATTCATTCCAAATCATCATAGACCGTGACGAGTCAACCAGGTCGGTTTGACTCGGTTCCGAGATGACTCGACTCAGTCATAGCAAAGATCGCTCCCGTGGAATCAGTGAGAAGAAGAAAAGATAGGGCAATCAAAGTTTTTTTATTCTGTTAGTTAGCCACTGGGAACCAATCAGAATGGACGTGAGAGACACGCGCAGAGACATAAGCGTAGGAGAGATATGAAGTAACTTCTGATTTTGTAATTTTAATGGAACACACATGTCCATATAACATGAGTGGGCTAAGCTAGTTGATCAAAGGTCTCAAGCCCATACTTGTTGGCCCTTACTTTTCTTTTTCGTATTTAAGCTACAGATTGGTAGCTGATAGATTCATGTGGATCTCCACAATAATCATATATACTAGGTAATTATTTTCTTACATATCAATCAAAAACCATTAACCACCAAATATAAACAGAGTCATATTGCCCCCATTTTCTATTTAATTTTTGTATTTTGTCATATCATAGTACAAATATTAAAGCAAAGTAGTCTTTGTCAACTCACTTTGGGACGCCACTCATGGAACAAACTATTCTACGTGTCATGCAGAAAATAAATCCATCCACTAATATGTATGTTATTTTTGTCAAATGTTTCAGCTACAAACAAAAACATTCACAGAAAGTGATCTATAGTTGACTGGAGAAACTGATTGTCATCTTGATGCCTATCACTTTACAGTTACCTTTGTAAAACCGTGTGTTAAGCAAGCTATGAGGCGAAACTCACAAGTGCTTGATGCATTAGTATCTCCTTTGGTGATAATAGTTTTTTTTTGAAGGGCTTTAATTTCCACCAGAGAGTAGGTGCAAGCTTAAGGAGTGAGATATCTTCTATATTACACATAATATGTAGGTTTATTGAAACTAATATGTAAAAGTAAATGCGTTTATGCCAAACGAGCGTTGAACTAGGTAAATGTTGGGCACATTTTACCAAATATGAACAGACACAGATGAAAAAAAGAGAACATAAGTGTACTATAAATGGGAAAAGTAAAAGATGCTAAGTGGACGTGGTGGAGCATGAGAGTGAGAGAGAGAGAGATATGTAATTTGTTCTTTAGGGTCCCCGTGATTGTATATTAACAGTCTTGATTCTGCGTAGTGGGTTTGGCCTTTGTTATTGGTGTCTTGTCTACGTCTCTCTCTCTCCATCTGTCTCCCTCTCAGATTAAAGAACAACGTGCGATTACTCATCCTCTCCCACCCAAATCAGACTAATCAATAGTGGTCTGCTCTCTTTACTCTAGCTGTAACTCGTTTTGTATTGGAAATATAACATTTTATAGTTTTTTTTAAAATACTATTGATAGATAGTTTTCATATTGTGTTTTGACATCATTATGGTTTGATCCTTGTGTATATTTAAATAGTTATCCGAGTGGTTTTCCACATTTTTCAAATATAACTTTGTAGTCTGTAGTAGAGATCCTCTGGTTATATATGTAGGTCAATGGTATATAAAAGATACTTCATCTGTTTCATGTTTCATATTAAGTGCCAGTTTATTTTTCTGCACGCTGATTAAAAAATAATTAATTTCGTATATTTTCTCTATAAAACAAAATTATATATACATAGAAAAATAAATTAAAATAAAAAATTAATAAATTTTGCATCGAATGTCGAAAACGACACTTATTTTATAACAAAAATATTTTTTAGAACGATACTTAATATGAAACGAAGAGAGTAAAAGTGTTCACATCTATTTATTTATGAATATCTATCTTTAACATATTCGAGACTGTTACACATTTTTCAAATTGATACATTATTCCTCCATATGTTTTTTCAGTTATGAATGATAGCTAATATAAACAAAATGTCATTATGTATGTTGAAAACAAAGTTCTGGTGTATTTATGATATCATGCGTCAGTTTTGTCATGCTTATATGTATAACCTATTTACCATTCCCATACATCATCTACATATAAACCTATTTGTTTTATTGTTTTGTTTCAACCTTTTATTTGTTTATGATAAAATCAATGTCGAGACGTGATATACTTGTAAAATTTATCTGTTAACAAAAAAATTTGAATCAAAATATTGAACAGCCAAAGTAAATGTGAAGCCCCATCGCTATACCTAAAACAAGAGTCAAACATATCTTGCTCCGTATTTGATTCATGATTTTTCATCTCTTTTTAGAGAGCTTAGTTTTGTAAATTGGATACTAAAGACCTACAAATGCTATTAGTTTCTTCAGATTCAATAATTACAACAAAATTACAACAAAAATACAATTTAACATGTAATGGCAACTTCATCATTTCTATAATCTAATATTATCTCGCATTGTCCCCCACCCTCCCTAATGGATTGACCGAGCCTTCAAATCTCATCTTTTCAAAATGTCACTCTTTCCTCTCTTTTGTTTTGTTCATCTTTTTATCTTTTAATAGGTGTTACAATTATGTTGTCGACTGATTACAATAGTGTTCTTGGAACTCAATCAAGAGTTTGATTATCGACCCATTTAAAATGACTAATAATACTACTGGTATGTGGTTTAACTCATCTGATTTAAAGAGAACAAGACATTCACCACTAGTTAACTACAATTTGGACAATAAATCAAAGTCCTTGTATTGATAGGTCAACTATGATGGTAATAATAGAATAGTCAACTCTTACTTTATATAAAATATAATTATTTTGATATTAGAAAAAGAAATTTAATAATGACTGTTTTAACATTTTGTCTTTCATTTTATTATCATTCACTTAACAATAAAATATAGTACAAAACTTTTGTGTTTGTGTGTAGGTGTGCTTTTTGTTTCATAGATTTTAAAAATCTTGTGATTATACATAGTATTTCCAAAGTTAAGTATTATGACTAAAACTAAAGAAAAATTATGTTCCAATAATAAAAGATTTTAATAGAATTACAATATCATTGAAATCTAAACTTTTTGAATAACAAGAGATTTCACATAGAATTTAAATGTCCACAAACTAATAACAAATAATTCTAAAAAAAAATTAAAATTCATAAATCAATGACAATGAAATCTTTAAATTTTCCAAATCAGTTAACCTCCCCCTCAATTGGTGAAATGGGTTCACTCTTCACTTTTTTATACGTTTGGACTTGGACATCAGATTCGAGTTGAGTCATAGTCAACTCTTACTTTATGCTACACTCTAGAGCCAAAAGAGTGATGATGCTATTTATGTTTTTGTTATTAAAATGAGCGTAATTATGTTGCCTATTAATAATATAAAAATTAAATTTTTATGTTTTATAATGTATGAAGTTTTAAAAAGTTATAATGTTTCAATATGTATGATGTTTTTAATTTTTAAAATAATTTTGAACTTTCTTAAAAATTGTATAGCTTATATTTTGTAATTGGTTGAATAATTTCTAATTTATATTTTAATGATGTTTTTTAGAAAAAAGTAAATTTTTAATAGTTGTGCATAATCTAAAGCATCATACATTTTAAAAACAGAAAAGTAATACCATATAACAAATTCAATAAAAAAATAAAACAGTTTTGTTTTGACAAGGTTAAGTTTTCCCAACGCTAGCCCTCAGCTAAGCTATCAAAAGCAAATAAAAAGACACTATTATATCAAGTATATAATGAAAACACCATCATATAATAACACTTTGAACTTGGAATTTTTCTAACTCGATTAGTTTTTTTTTCGACTGAAATTGCATTGATTACAAAAAAAGGCAAACAAAGTACTGAACAACCAGAGAAAAAAAATACCAAACACTACTTAAAGCAGAATTTCAGTCAAGCTTATAGATTATAATTAGGTTTAAGTTTTTTTAATGAATACATGGTTTCGATAAATTCGTCTCTAGCCAATGAAGTTTCAAATATTGACTTTAGTTTAAGTTTTGATATAGTAAGCAAGAACAAATTTAAAATAGTAGAGCTTTGAAATTTTACTTTTTGTTGTAATATATTCAATTTGAAAAAGCCAGCTACCTGTTTCATCAGACTTTTTTTTAATAAGTTTTTATTTTGGGAAAATTCCATAAAAATACTCCAACTAAATTTCATTAAGCTTTTTAATATCTAAATTTTTTTGTTACCCAGTTTAATACTCCAACTAATTATTTTGCTCATTTTAATATACCAACTTTTAAAAGTCTGCCCATTTTAATACCCAAAATTTATTTATTTTAATTAAAAATACTTCTAAGTTTCAAAATAAAATTTAAAAAATTTCTGAAAAATTCGGATAATTTATATACCTTATTTCCTAAAGATTAAAAATAAAATTAGAAAATGTATCATATTTTCTCTTAGATTTTTAGAGATTTTTTAAGTTTCATTTGAAATTTATTAGTATTTTAATTAAAATCAATAATTTTTGGGTAGTAAAATGAGCATAGTTTTAAAAGATTGTATATTAAAATGAGCAAAATAATTAGTTGAGGTATTAAACTGAATAGCAAAAAATTTAGGTATTAAAAAGCTTAATGAAATTTAGTTGGAGTATTTTAATGGAAATTTTCGTTTTTGTTTTATCAATGTCATATTCTCTAGTGTATGGGTGGAAAACGTCAATGAGGGTTGGTTCCCTAAAGAAGACACCTTCAGTTTTATTCAAAAAAATATGTGTCATGTAACACATTCATTGGTATGTAAAAAGCGGTCCCATGTTAACTTATATGATTGTGAAAATAGAATCATTGTTTTACTTTCAGTGGTAAGTATAAATCTATGTTAACAGTGCACCAAATATAAATAGATTAATAGATGGATGTAATTTTTTTAACCAAAGTTGGATCTGTGCAACAGTGTGGATGTTTCTTTTGTTTTTAATTATTGTTCAAAATTAAGATCAATTATTCTTTTAAATGTTTTATATAGTGTTTTTATTTATATTTATGTTAGATACTCACACAACCAAAATGATATTGTATGTAATTCATTTGTTACTTAATACTATAACGTTTTTGTTTCCTTCATCAAATATTAATATTATTTTTATGTGTTTATCTTGATTTTATAATAAATTGTTAAATAATTATTTACTTTATATATTGTAACTCAATAATAATGTTTTTATATATGTCTTGGTAAAAGAATGAGATTATTTGGTTTGAATAATACTGTGTTTAATGAAAATTGAATACATGATTTTTGTAGTTTTTATATAGATGGGTAAAGATTTTGATGAATACAAGATTATGCAAATCCCTATAAGAAAGTTCGAACAGCGTTACTCTGTAAATGTGAATTATGAGAGTGACTTGACTATTCAAAGAAAGCAAAAATGTACCAACAAAGAAAAAGAGAAATATTTCAATCAGTGGTAGATTTTCGAACGAAATATTCTCATTGGCACATATTGATGGAAAAAAGAGTTAAAGCTGACCGGGTGTTGCGGTCGAGTGTAAGGAGACGGGTTGGGACGCCAAAAGTTTCAGGTTCGATCCACTTGCTGCGCGAAACTAAGTCACAATTATCCTGGTCACCTTACACGGATATGAGCCCATGCTTTAGGGCCCATTTGAATACCCGGAGAGAGGGTCTATCCGTGGGCTGCACCTCCCCTTGGGGATTAGTATGGGCTTCTCCATGGGTCTAGGATACCCCCAGCAGTTAATCAAGAGTTAAAGCTAAAATATTCTTTAAATTATTTTTGCTGATGTTGAATATCATGGTTCAGAAAAAAAAACTGTATGTCATGTATAATCTTGAGATATAGGAAGTTGTCGAGATCTCATTGGGCATTGACTCAAGCGAGTGAGAAGATGACACCTAGCCCATTTACATCTATCATCTATCATTTATATGGTTGGTAAGGTTTTTCAATGTGAATCATGTAAAAATGTTATGAATTTCTATTAATAATACTACAACTCACACATTAGTAGCGGTAGACACGGATCAAATACTACAATAATTTTTAATATTTATAATTTATTTCATATTTTTTGGATATCTATTTTTTTGGTTTGATTTATTTTAGAAAAATACGGATTAGTTTTCTCGATAACCAGAAAATTTTCAATTATTTTCGAATATTTACATATATATTTTTTAATACAAGTAAATCTAGAAAAATATACAAGTTTGTTTTTAAAATATATTTACATAATATAAAATAAAAGTAAATATTAGTGAAACTACATGTTCTATAAATTTTTTAAAAAATAGTTAAATCTTTTAATAAAACATTAAATTTATAAAAAATAGCTTTATAAAAAAATTATATTCATTTCTTAATTTAATACTTTATATGTAATTTATAAATAAAATTATAAATTATATGTTAAAATAATAATTATACATTTCAAATTATATATTAAATTGTAAATATATATTTATTTGTATAAAAGTTAAAGACGAGCGGATAGAGTCGGATATTGGTTTTTAAATATTCGCTTTGCTTCAAAAATTTACGAATACACAGTTTTTTCAGATCAAATCAAAACAAATAGCAACAAATTAAAATTAATCGATAAAATGCCCAACCCTACAAGCTAGAGCACTTGAATCAAGTTATAACACAGAATAAGGACACTAATGCAAACTGTTTAGATGATTAACCTGGGGGTATCCCAGGCCCATGGAGAGGCCCAGACTAATCTCCAAGGGGAGGTGCAGCCCACGGATAGACCCTCTCTCCGGGTATTCAAATGGGCCCTAAAGCATGGGCCCATATCCGTGTAAGGTGACCAGGATAATTGTGACTTAGTTTCGCGCAGCAGGTGGATCGAACCTGAAACGTGTTGGCGTCCCAGTCCCGTCTCCTTACCACTCGACCACAATCACCTGGTCACAAACTGTTAGATTACATCAGGATAAAACTACCTTATTCATTAACAAAAGTAGCTGTTCAACTACAACTAATTATAGTTTAAACTTTCTTACATTGGAGTTCTTTGTAAAACATTCTCACGCAACCATTAATCAGATCATATGGTAATCCAAACGATAGCAAAAACAGAAAACATATGGAGAATGAAATATGATACATATGGATTTGCACATTTTTGTGATTAAAAAAAAACATTGTGGAGAGAACATAATGTCAAGTCTAAAAAAACTTGATGTTATAGAATGTTTTCTAAAATTAAAAGAAAGAAAAGAGAGGGACAGAGAAAGTGATGAAAGGTGAAGTATGTGGTGAAAAAGGGGTTATTGTTTCTCATTTGTCTTTTTTTTGTTCAACTTGTTCTCATTTGTCTCTTTCAAACTTTATAATGCAAAGCGACATTGCTTTACTCCTTTTATTGCAATCGATAGTGTCACTTTCTTTTCTTATTAATTTCATAAAGTCGTATGATCGAATCCCTTGTTTTTATTTTGCCCTGACAGGACCGACACTAATCTTTCATATATCTTTCGGTAATAAATGTTATTGGATTCCTTTTTCATGTTACATCATCGTATTTAATAATTATTTTTCGCTGACATAATACAGTAATATTAAAAAATTAGAATGACTTCATGAAGAATATATGGTCGAGTTAGGCGTTCATATCCTTTAGGTTAATAGAACTTCTACTGCCGCTGACTCAATCTACTTCTATAATGAATTCAAATTAAACTACTTTTGTAAATTTAGTTTAGTGTTTGATTTTTTTACTATATTAGTTGTTTGATTTTGTAAATATAAATACTCTAATATACACTAAGTGTTACTTGAAGTGAGAACGGTTAAAGAGAGTAACAACATATAAGAATTGAATCTAAAAAAAAAGATGTCAACCTACTTCCAATAAAATTTTGAAGGTAGCATTTTAAAACAAAAAAATTGTGTTGCAAATCATAAGCTAAAAATAGAGGGTTAAATACAAAATTTAAAATAACCAGTCACATCGTATGAGTTACGTGTATGCATGAGATATTTATCGTTGAGTATTTTATAGATATTAATATGTGGTATACAATTTTTTTTAAAAGATAGAAAATAGAAAAATATTATTTGACTTGAACACGGCAATAAATAAATAAAGGAGAATGATCTTAAGACAAGCAACAAGAATCTGAGTATCTACCACCAGTCACCACCTGTTTCTGTTTGATTCCAAACTCTCACTTTCCCTACTCCTCTTGTGTATGGGTCCCACTTTTGTACTCCTATCTATGGGTCCCACTTTGTGTTCCACTCAACTCCAACACTGTATCTCTCTCTCTTCTTCTCCTTCCATAAATTAATTTATTTCCTCCCCATTAACATTTTCTTATTACACAATTCCATAAATTATTTACCTGAGACTTAAGAATTTCGTTTTTAATTCCTTTTTTTTCCAAAACTTTAAATTTTTGTTATTTGTAATATATATGTTCGCCGGCGATGCCAACGGCGGTGAACGTAGCGAAGCAATGCTTAACAACGGAGTCATCGTACGCGCTAGAAGAAGCCGTGAACGTGGCGCGTCGACGAGGACACTCACAAACGACGTCGCTTCACGCCGTCTCCGCTTTACTCTCTCTTCCAACCTCCGTCTTACGTGAGGCTTGTGCTCGTGTCCGAAACTCTGCTTACTCTCCTCGTCTCCAGTTCAAAGCTCTAGATCTCTGTCTCAGCGTTTCTTTAGACCGGATCCAATCGGGTCATCAAACAACCCGGATCCGATGACCCGCCTGTCTCGAACTCACTCATGGCTGCGATCAAACGGTCTCAAGCTCACCAGCGTCGTCTCCCGGAGAGTTTCAGACTGTACCAAGAGATGTCTCAGAATCATAACTCTAACTCACTCTCTTGCGTGAAGGTGGAGCTTCGTCAGTTGATTCTCTCGATCTTGGATGATCCGGTTGTGAGTCGGGTATTTAGTGAAGCGGGTTTTCGGAGCTCCGAGTTAAAGCTCTCGATTATCCGACCAATCCCTCACCTCTTCCGTTACTCGTCTCCTCGTGGACAACAACATCCTCTGTTCCTCTGTAACGTAACCGGGAATCATCCCGAACCGGAATTAAACCCGGTTGAATGGGGTTTCAGCATCCCAAACCGGAATCTCCCTTCTGATCACCGGTGGATCAGCGATGTTCTCACAAGGGAAAAGGGTAGGAATCCTCTGCTTGTGGGTGTATCGGCTTACGGTGTACTAACCGGTTTCTTAAAATCACTCGAAGACCGGTTTGTACCGACGAAACTCCACGGTTTAACAACGGTTAACATCGGTTCAGTAATATCCGACCAAATAAACGTCAAGTTCGATAAAACCTACACCGACGCTAGGTTTAACGATCTAGGGAAGGTGGCTGAGCAAGGTTCAGGAGCTGGTTTAGTCGTGAACTATGGAGACGTGAGAGTTTTCACCGACGGTGAAGGAAACGTGTCGGCGGCGAGTTACATCGTGAGTAAGGTTACCGAGTTTGTTGCGGAGATGCGGGAGGAGAGTGTGGTTGATCGGAGCCACGGCGAGCAACGAGGTTTATGAGAAGATGGTGAAGAAGTTTCTGAACGTTGAGAAAGATTGGGACTTGCAGTTACTCACCATTACCACCACTCTTACGCCTTGTTCGCCTCACCACAAATCCAGGTTATAATATTGTTATTCGTCTTTCCGCGCGTTTCAGATCGTTAAACGCTTTGCTCGCTTCTTTTGATGACACTAAACGCTTTGATCGCTTCTTTTGATGACATCAAACGCGTCGTTAATGACAGTTTTGGACTGATGCGTTAGAAAACATGTTTTATAGTCTCATCTAAAACAGTCTAATCTGGTATATGACTTTCTAATTTCTCATTGTCAAGATTTTTGGACTAATATGTTTACCAACAATAAGATTTTGTAACCTTGACTATGTGTATTAAGAATAACTACTTGTAATTTAATTGTTTAATAACTCAGTGTAAAAACAACTGTAAACATCATATTTTAGAAAATAAGAATATCATATTCTAGTTAGCTTTTTCTTTATTTCTTTTGTGTGTCTTGCGCTTACAATTTCTAAATGATACTCTCTTTGTTACAAAAAGATACATGTTTTAGAGAATAGTTTTATATAAAAGATGTATTTTTTTTATATATTTTCAAATGCATATTTTTGTCAACTAATAATGAAAAATTGTGAATTTCAAAAACACTAATTGCATTTTTGAAGTCTTATTGGTTAGAAATATAGGAAATATAAAATTACAAATACTATACATTAATAACTAAATTTTAATATGTTTTATTAATAAAGTCTGAAAATTCTAAAACATATATTATTTTGAGACAGAGAGAGTATTTCATAGAAGCCCCGTAACGGTTTTTTTCCTTAATTCACAAACACACATGGTTTAACATTGTAAATATAGAACCATAAGACTCGTTTGAATGTAGAACAAAGCATTGATGTACATTTGAATATATATTCCTCTCTTGCACCAACTTTATCAGTGTATTTGCATTTTATATGTACCATACCATTGTCTTCTATAATCTTCACGGTGTTTTAATAAATACAGTTTTAATGGGATCGTTTTGTTCCATTTGGTGGATTCTTCTCAACACCTTCTGACCTGAAACTACCCTTCTCCGGTTTTAAACAAGGAAATCACCTGGACCGGTCTCTTCCATATCTCGATCTGACCCAATCTACCTTGCCACCTTGTCGCAGATGAACTCAATAACCGATTTAAACCAAAAACTTGATTCCAAGGTCCGTCTACTTTTCTCTTCTCCTAATTTGTATATCTCTTATTCTCGTCAAAGTATGTTTCTTGGGATACAAGCTTCCTCGGTTGACTACGTTATGTTCACTATGTTATGTTAATTCAACGTTATTTACATTCCCTCAGTGGCAGATCAAAAGAAGGGTTGGAATCAGTTTGTGCTAATAAGTCGACAAGCATGCTTCTGCATCGACCGGTTCAGCTATATCGGTCACGACTGATCTGAATCTGAGGATGTGTCCGGTCACTACAGGCTTTGGTCTCAAGACACGATCTTGCGTCCTTTGGATAATTCAAGAGATCTCAACGCAGAGAGCTTCAAGATTATATACCAAAGACTAACCAATAGGGTTTCAGGGCAAGATGAGGCTGCTAGGGTTATCAGCTGCGCATTATCACAACCACCTAAGAGTAGCACTAGAAGAGATGTATGGCTCAACTTGGTTGGTCTGATACCGTAGGCAAGAGGAGAATGTCTCTTGTGCTTAGCTGAGATTGTGTATCAAAGTGAACATAGATTCATGCCCGTTGATCTTGGTGTTGCGGAGCATGGAATGAGCGGTTGTGAATGATGTTGATGCAGCTTAGAGGGAAGACGATGGTGGATATATCTTTGAAGTGATGTGTAGGAACCCTTTCTGTGTAGGTGTTTTCCTTGAAGAACATTGACAAGGGCCGAAGAAGCTGCAGATAAGCTTGTCTAAGGCTATTGAAACTGGAAAGTTCATGGATTCGCCATGGAAGAGAAGTTGGTATAGGTAACACAACGTTTGTTATGACTTCATCTTCAGTAGAGATTCTGGAACAAGAACCACTTATTATGAAGAGAAACTCTTTGGAGTAAAAGGTAGGCAAGTGGAGATATGGATTGGAAACTGTGTCCTGTCTGAGCTCGGAGAAAAAGAGGAAGCTAGGTATGGGAGAAAACTGTAGAGACCGGGAAAAGGTTGAACAGAACAGCTAATGGAGTTCTTGATCTGAACCTTCCGGCGCAAGAACCGAAACGGTTACTGAAGAGAACTCAAAGCTTTGGTTAGTGAATTTGAAGAAACATGACCGTCTCATTGAGGTTCCTTTTAAGCCTTTGACTTTGAAGGATTAGCAGAAAAGAATCAAAAGAGCTTAAAGAAACTTTTGCAAAGTGCATGAGATCAGATTGTTTGCTGGAGATCGACCCTAAGATCATGGAACGATTACTAGCAGCTGTTTATTTCTCTGATGGTAGAAAAGATATCATCAAAGAGTTGATGGAGAAAGTAATGGGTCAAGTGTTCTTGCATGTTAAAGAAAGGTATGAAGTCACTTCTGGTTGTGTAGTAAAACTGGTTGGTCGAGATCTTGACGTTTTTGGTGAGGATGAAATGGACTTGTTCCTTGTAAAATCTCAGTAGGCTAAAAGGGTAGTTGCGAGATTTATTTGGAAAAGTGTATAAGATAAGGTAGAGTTTAGTTATAGGTGTTTGTTATCCTTTTGTGTTGCTAGACTAGTATAATGTGTGTTATTGATGATATTTGTGAGTGGATTATGTCCTCGTTTGTATGTATAAGTTTCTGTAAATTAATAGTTGTTTGCTTATATATTTCAAACAAATCAATGTCATGAGAAATAGTTGTACATTTATCAGGGTGACTCGGTCTACACACTGGTCTAATTTGCTGATGAGTTTGGGAGGCATAACAAAAATAAAATTGTTATATTAATTTTACTATCAGTTGACTTGACCATTATACATATAAAGGATTAGTAAAGAACCAAGTTTGACCAGAAGAAGAAGCATACCAAAGTCTTTTTCCAAGTTCTCTTCAAACTTTATTTACTTATCAGCATCTATACCACTCAATTTGCTTAGCTTGATAATTCTATTCCGTGGCGAGAAAAAGTATGCATGTTATTGGAAGATAGTTAGACTGTCAGTATCTTTTGAATTTCATTCATTAATAACTTGATTGGTAATATAGTATTTACTGATTATGATCTCATCCACTGAGTATGATTGAAAACATCCAAGCTCTTGAAGTGAAGGTAACTGCTTATGTTTTGTGTGACTAATGTTAACTTAAATAAATAAAGATAAAAAAGTTAAGGTCATCTCCAATATACCATTCCATTTTATTTCACATGGAGTAATTCCATTATGGAGTTTAGTTTAGGGCTAATCTCTCAAATATTTTTTTTTGAAGTTTTTGTCACAAAAATAGCACTAAAAATAATCAAAATAGACTTTTTATTTTAATTTTTTAAATATTTTTATTAATTATAAATTTCATCTCCAAAACCAACCTCATAATCTTAAATGCTAAATTTAGATTAGTTAACTCAAAAAGTTATAAATATATATTTACATTCTTTAATAAAGTCTATTTGGTCATTTTTTAGTGTTATTTTGGAAACAATTTTTTAGGTCTATTTTGGTATTTATCTCTTTAGTTTATTCCAATCATATTCTATTTTGGAATAAAAGTTTAGTAATGGAAAAAAAAGTTAAAATCATTACTCAATTTTCGGAGTAGTTTCATCTTTCATTTTATAAGAGCATCTCCAATGTAAAACTCGATATTTTCTTCCAAAATGAAGTAAAATAGAATATGGAGTAAAAATACTCCAACCCTACTCAATTTCTTATTTTATAATGGAGTAATGAACCAAAAAAAATTATTTTATTTTATGGAGCAAACTCTATTATGGAGTAAGAAATGGAATAAAATTAGAGTGTTTTTTAATCCATATTCTTTTTCACTCTATTTTAGAATAAAAAATGAAGTTGGGTTATGGATGCCCTAATAAAATAGAAAATTGAGTAGAATGAAAACATTTATTATTATTTACTCTATTCCGAAGCAAAAAAATGGAGTGGGTGTCAGAATCAAAAGAGAAAGTTAAAGGTTTTGGTTTAATAAGGGAAAAATGAAATCGGGCGGCCAAGTGAAGACATTTTCTGTCGCCCACACAAACTCCAAAGAAGAGAAGGCGTGTCTCACTTTCTTTCTCGTGCCACAAGCTTTTCAAAGACGTGTTCCTCACTTGCTTTACCCTGATTACAAGTAGTAGTCTCCTACGAGAAGACCAACAACAACAAGTTTGATCTCTTTGTTCATAAGTAACATATGTTTAGATTAATTAAAAACCACTGAGACAAACATATCTATAAGCACCTTGAGTTAAAGTTTGATCTCTGTTAAATGATTGTTTTAGTCTTTTGTTCTCGTATTTATTCTTTGTAAATATGGACGTGTGTTTTCAGAATATATTTTATTTAAGTTGTTGTATTTTATAGTGAATTTAAATATAATTGTAAAACTTAGCTTTATAATTATAATAAAATATGCAAATCAAAATTTTCGTTGTCAATTTTCATAATAACTTTATGTTTATTGGTTTTAAGTTCTTTTGCCTTTCTTAACTTTAACTTCCACTAATAATACTTTGTTAAACAACCCAATTTCCAATTATAGTATTGAAACGGATAAGTCTTCAGAAAACGAGTAGTCTCGCAAAGACGCACTAGTCCCCACACCGGTGTGGAAGAGTTATACATCCCCACATTTATTTATGCTCTCTTTTAATTTTATTGTTCAATACAAAATTTTCTTAATATTGAAGGATCTATTTCTGCACACGTCCACCCATGCATTTATAAAGATCAAGCAGATGGAACTTCTTATAACAGTGGATCTGGTCAGACAAAGATAATGAATGTCTTTTAAATTAAACTATCTTGTCCATATAAACTTTACTAGTATTTTGTAACTGAAATTATTCTTTTAACCTCAACTAATCTCCAAATTTTGTAACCAACATACAACTATGGGGAATGAATATTTTTTAAATAGAATCGCCTGAATCTAGTTGATGGGTTAGGTTATTTCTCTCTGAGATTTTTATTCTTTTTTTTTGTAATCAAAACAAAGTTACTTATTAGCTTAGAAATTTAGTAGGTTATAACATACAAAACTAGCACTTGTTCCACTGATGGGAAAACAAAACAGGTACATGAACTACAATCTAACCCAAAAGAAGTTGTTATCTAGAAACAATAAATACATCGGGTGGAACTTTTCTCTATTATATTCTTAGAATGGGTATTGTTTATTCCCTCAAGAAACTTGTTTTTGATTCATTATAAAAAAAGACATTTTCAGAAAAAAATCGATGCCGTAGGAGAGAATAATATAATACTAGTATTTATGCAAAAGACCTAAACAAATTGACGTATAACACAGTCAGCAAAACAGCGACATCCATACCTTTTAAAAGTTCCTTAGTTTTAACTTTTGACCTAAACCATTTTCTATGATACGAGTAGAAGAACAAAAGTATATAATGTATCAAAAAAAAAAAAAAAGGACCAAGAAGGTAGACGAAAGGCAGAAGGCAACTTCCCTCCTTCGCAACGAAGCTTTCTATTTAAAAGGATCCTTTCTTCTTCAGAACTTATACCACTTCTTCTCTAACCCTGCAAAGCTATATCTTCTTCTCTAGGTATCTTCTTGTTCTTGCTTATTACGTTTTTGTTCACTTTTGAATCTCAAAGAAGAGATGTGCGGCTCAAAGAGCAACCTTGCTCTTCAACAACCACACTAACAGAAGCCGAGTTCATGAGGGCCAAAGCAGAACAGAACGTGTTAACCGCCACCATGTCTCTTCTTGAACTCGCCGCCTGCGACGATCTTCCATCGTTCAAGAGAGAAACCGAAGAGAACTCTCTGGAATCAATGAACCGGCTTGGTACTGCAAACGGGTCGGGTCTAAGGAGATGGGTTTTCCAAGAAAGAACGCCCCTCATGGTTGCTGGCTATGTACGGAAAGCATACAAGTTCTTAGTTACATCATACCACCAGAAAATCCGACATGAAACAGAGTTTCCCGGCGACGAGGAGAAAGCACTGCTCTTCACTGTGCTGTTTCTGGCTGTTCTGTCTCTGTCGTCCAAGTCATCAGATCTTGCTTGTGCCTCTGCTTCACCTACTCCCTTGACGCTAACGGGAATAACCGGTTGATCTATTGGTTCGATCTTCTCGGTTTATACCTAAACCAACTAGGAAAGCGGTTGAGATTCTGTTAACCGGAGTTAGTGTGATGGAAGTAGAAGAGGAGGAAGTGAAGAGTGTTGTGACTAAGTATCCAGCTGATGCATCCCTACCTGATATCAACGAAGGTGTTTTACGTGACCGACGAGTTAGGATGTTTAGCTTCAAGGTCAAGCATGTTCTAGGGCTTACTCACACGATTGGACCGAGTGTCCTTTGTTTCATCCTGGTGAGAACGCTAGAAGGAGAGATCCGAGGAAGTATCCCTTACAGCTGTGTCCCTTGTCCTGAGTTTCGTAAAGGGTCTTATTGTCCTAAAGGAGATTCTTGCGAAGTATGCACACGGTGTTTTCGAGTCTTGGCTTCACCCTGCTCAGTATAGGACAGGCTTTGTAAAGATGAGACGTGTTTGTGGCAAGGAGGGTTTGTTTCTTTGCTCATAGAAGAGATGAGTTGAGAGCTGTTAATGCTTCTACTGGCTCAGCTATGGTTTCACCGCCGATGTCTCCTTCATCGCCTATGGGTAATAATGGTGTTACTTTGTCCTCCAAGGAACGGTGGTTTATGGCAGAACAGAAGTTAATGGCCTTACACCACCACCGTTACAGCTTAAACGGTAGAAGACTGAAGTCAAGTTTTGAGTGCATAGAGACATGGAGCTAAGGCTGCGTGGTTCTTATGATTCTTCTTCTGTGATGAACCTCAGTCTCCAGCAGGAGCCATTACCCGTCTTCCCCTCTGAGGCACCACCTCCACACGGGTTCGAGTCTTCAGCAGCTATGGAAGCTGCACTGATGAATGCAAGATCCTCAGCGTTTGCTAGACGCAGTTTGAGTTTAAAACCAGCTCAGGTAGCTTTCTTTGAATGTCTCGGAGTGGGGATCACCAACGGGAAGCTTGAGTGGGGAATGCAAAGAGAGGAGCTGAACAAGCTGAGGAGATCCTTGGCATTCATGGAAACAACAATGTGTCATGTCCTGTAAGAGACTACAGCGATGAGCCAGATGTCTCCTGGGTGAACTCCTTGGTGGAATGAGAGGGTAGGTAACAGGTGAACGGTTGCAGCGGTTAGGGACAAGTTAAAGTTGCCATCATGGGCGCCAGCAAATGTACATAGACCATGAGAAGCAGCATATGTGGCATAAAGAAAGAATGGGACTTCATTGCTTTTCTTCTGAGCCTCTCATCTAACAAGTCTGGTGGTAATTATTCTTTGATATGTGTTTGACTCCATAGTTTTCTACTATATGTTCTTTTTTTTTAAATGTCATTCTCTTGTCTTTTGTGACACTATGTAATGATAAAATCAATAATTGATTAATGAATTCAAGTGTTCTTATGAATGAAGTTAGTAGCTTTGCAACTCTAATTCTCACAAAATTGCCAAAAAATATTCCAAGTAGTAATTATTAATAAAATGTTATATTACGTATCTTAAAATCCTGATATTTTATCTCAAATATCTCATTTGAAATATTTAAAACAGAGCTCTTATGATTTTGAGATACTTCTAATAAAATGTATATGTGTGTATATTATATACTTTCAGAATCTCTCATTAGGAACGCTCTTATGCTTTGGAGGTAATGTTATAGATTGGAGAAGAATATAAATTCAAGTGCTTAGAGAATTTGGACCTATTGAAGATTAGTATTGAGAACGAAGTACTGAAACTGGAAACAAACTCTCTAACTATGAGGGCTAGAAACACCAGGATCCTCTACAATTTGAAAAATGTTAGTTCATTGATTCTTCTACTAATACAAAAGAAAATCCATACCATGTGACAATATCACACTTAAAAATATTTTACTTTCTGGTGTTATCGATGTGTGTTAATGCTAATCACCCGTTCTCGAGGTCTCTGCCAATCTACACACGGATTTGAGATGCGAATTTATAGCAGCTTGTAAACTTTTAGTTTACTGACACTAGTACTACATAGTATCTAAATAAAGTTTTATAATACTATTAAAATAAAGTTTAAAATATTTTTAGAATACTATTCTTGTAAAATTATTTTTAGAATATATTCTTGTAAAATTAATTAATCGTTACTACAAAAAAAAATTCTTCTTTGGGTAGGGTTTGAGAATTTCCCCCATCATAAAAGAAAAAACTACCCCATAATAGTAAGTTTAAGACCATTACTAGTTATTTCATTTTTTTTGGCAAACTCCATAATTAGTTAAGTTTGAGAGAGAGAAAGAAAGAGAGAGAGAGAGAGAGGAGAGAGAGAGATTACATTTTAAGATGAGAGAGGAGGAAAGAGAAGAGAGAAATCATGTGGCCACTAGTTAGGCCTTTTAAGACCAAAATAACCAATCAATACTATTAGTTAGGCCTTTTAAAAATTAAAATAACCAATCAATACTATCCATACTATAGTCTTCATAGATCTTCAATATTCTTACTGAAGAAAAACTCTTCCGGACACGAAGTACGAGGAGATTTTTAATCACAGTACCAATCCCCGACCTCCCTTTTACCGTTAGTTTCTTGCCGGTCCAAGATCTCTCCACACTGCAAACAAAGCTTAAATTCAAATCATTTACTCCAAAAGAAGAATCCAGCGGGTATTAAGAGACTCTACGAATACACACTGGGTTCACCCCCGACTCGGGTCGGAGGGCCGCCGTCCGGCATGAATTTCAACTCCTTCATCCACTGCACTATGGTTAAAGACTCGCCTAACCCTGGTTGGAACCCTTGTCCATCGGTGTTGGGATCTTCTGAAAGCAAGATAAGACCTCGACAGTGAACTACTGGGACTCCAGTATCTCTACGCATTGGTGAAAGGATTATTTCATCCTTGCAATACTACACCAAACTTGAAGCTATTCTATAGTTACTTTCAAAACTATCTCAAAGTGTTCTCATTTGGCTGATTAGTAAACAACAACGGAACTACAATGTCGTCAAGAAGATTTTCTGTAGAAGAAAAAGGATTATCTTTGGAGACTAGACAAGCTCCTCGTGCAGGAAGAATCATAATGCAGGCACCGCAAAACTCCGATATCCATCATAAACACTCACTGACACTTATCGGTAGAGTTACCAATAAATCAGTTCAAAAAGTATGGGCCCTAATACCATTCATCACTGAACTCTGGAAGGAGAATGGAAGATCAATTGGTTCAGATCTGGGAAATGGACCCTTTTCATTTTCAATTTGCGAGTGAAGCTGATATACTAGCGGTACCGGCAAAAGAGACCATTCCACTTTGCACGTTAGATGGTCCATTGTGCAACAGTGGGAACCTACAGTGGCAACAGCCTTTCCCTCGTTCATCCATTTCTTGGATTAAGGTTCAAGGGATCCCCGTACACCTATGGTCAGACGAAACTATTACAAACCTAGGAGAGGATTTGGGAATCTTCGAAGAATTAGAAATCAACACCCTATCGGTAAGGATGCGCGTACATGTCAATGAACTGCTACCCCGCTGCTTATGAAATCTGTTATCGAATACTCTAATGGAGATGAGGTCTGTGCTCTGATGCATCCTTTTATGTATGAGAGACTGGAGAGGCCACTGCTCCAAATGTTTCTGCTTGGATCATGAAGTAAGAGAGACTGCTTAGTCGCCAAGCATGAACTTAAAGAAACTTAGGAGCAAGAAAAACATCAGCGCAAACATGCCCCCAACTAGGAGCGAGAAAGGCCAACACCTTTGGGAAAACTCAGAAGTGTTCCGATTCTCAGCAAAAAGAGCTAGGGATGAGTACCCTGAAAGATACCAAGATGGAAGGGAATCCTTTTGATAAGCGGTTTGATGCTCGCCTGTACATTAACGATAATTGAAGATCAAGATATAATCAGGCCTCAACCATGAGAGGTCGACAACACACAAAATCATGGAATGGAGAGCGAAAGATCATGACAGTCAATCCATCCATAAAAAGCATCAGAACCCGACATAAAGCAGTTAACTATGGCCGACAAATCGACTACAAGGGACTAAACTAGGCAACAACAATCAACTTCAGTAAATCTTGAAAGGAGCTTATCACACGAAAAAAACAGAAACTAAAGAGAAGAATCAAGCTCTTCTAAAGCTGTTGCGGATATCCAGATAGGGAGAGTCCCCTGCAAATCCAGACACCAATACAACACCAAGAGGCCTTTAATTCAGCGCTCGAAGAGGTTAGAGATGCAATGATACAGTACACACAGTGTGCTGATCCAACAGAAGTGCGGCTAGACAAGAGCGGTTGAAACAAGGCAGACTTCAAGGACAACTGGAGAAAACTACATTACAAATGGTGATATCAACGCTGAGGATGCTGACAGACCTCAAACCCATCTAAGACCCAACAAGCGAGCCAAGAATCCCTGCTATTCAACGCCTGGGACCCGTTCAACCTGAGACCTTTACTAGCACTGAGACCCATGTAGTGATGGGAACATCACCTAAGAGGAAACCCAAACGTCCACCGGAAAAGGAGAATACACAAAGTCCAAAGCTTATTCGAGGATCCAACTCTCAAAAACTAAAAAGTGCAATCAGACTGCCACCACCACCCAGGAGAAGACTGATAGCAAAGAACAAACTGGACGAAATAGCTCAAAAGCTACCAAACCTCGAGACTCCAAAGGGAAATCAGATACTACTTCCAACTAAAAAACCAACCGATTTGTAATTTGGTTCCCAGCAAAATCAAGGAAAAAGATGGATTTTCGAAATTCATCTGCTCTCGTTCCTTAAAGATTCTGAGCTGGAACTGTCAGGGGTTAGGGAATCCCCAGACATCGACGACTGCGAGAACTAAGAAACAAAATCTCCCGGACATCATTTTCCTTATGGAAATAAAAAATCCGACAACTTTGTCAGCTCCAAGACAGAGCAACTAGCGTATGAAAACCGTATCTTAGTCCCACCTGTTGGACATGGAGCTGGTGGACTCGCCCTATTGTGGAAGCATGAGGTTAAGTTACAAGTTCTGAACAGTAATGCAAATCATATAGATATTGTATTGATTGAAGGCAAAAGTTTTATGCCTCCTTCATTTACGGAGACACTGGCTAAAGCTAAGATGAAAGAGTTATGGAACAAATGTGACACTCGCTGACGCTAGGGATGCTCCTCTTTTTATCAATGGAGATTTTAATGATTTATCAAGTAACATAGAGAAGGAAGGCAGTATTGTTAGAACAGAAGGATCCTTTAATGATTTCTGGACTTTTCTTATCAGAAGTTGACCTATACGATCTGCAACATTCTGGTGATCCGCTCTCGTGGAGAGGCCAAAGAGGTGATCACCTTTGTAAGATGCCAAACTAGATCGAGCAGTTGCAAATAGTCTCTGGACAAAAATATTTTCGAAGGCCAGATGTCAACACCTAGCATATGAAGGCTCAGATCACAAACCAATAGTTACCTTTAACCAGATAAGAAAAAACGGCGTGGTTGTTTTGATATGATCGCAGACTCAAAGACAATGAAGAGGTGAAGACTTTAGTGGCGAATGCCTGACACATGCTGTAAATATGAGCATAAGGGACCGCATCACAAGGATCAGAATAGCAATCTCTGAATGGAGATACCAAAATAGTAGAAAAATCATCGAATAAAAGAAGTTTGCACTGGAGGAAGCTCTAACCCAGCCCGATCAATGACATGAACCTCATCCATAGAATAACTGCTGAGCTAGATGCGGCCTATTCAGCGGAAGAACCGCATTGGCGTCAAAGAAGCAGAGTTTTATGGTTGAATCTAGGCCACCGAAACTCCAGCTATTTTCATGCTATATCCAGGAACCAGAGACGAGTTAATACCTTTTTTGTAATTGATGATGCTGAAGGAAATATGGTTCACCAAGAGGAGCAGATTGCAAAAGTGATTGTGAGCCACTTCCAAGAAATGTTCACATCAAAGGAAGGAAGTAGGGAAGACACCGTAAATGCAGCTTTGTCATGCAAGATCACTAAAACAAAGAATTTGAATCTTATAAGCATACCTTCAGCTGGAGAAATCAGAGAAGCGATGCTAACAATACATGCTGATAAGGCACTGGGACCAGATGGATTCTCGGTATGTTTCATCCACTCCAATTGGGATTCCATTGGACTGGAGATAGTCAAGGAGATTCAAACCTTTTTCAAAACCGGCAACCTCCCTGCAAAGATTAACGACACATTTATAAGGTTGATACCAAAGATACAGAGCCCACAAAAAGTGAGTGACTATAGACCCATTGCTCTATGCAATGTGTACTACAAGATCATTTCCAAACTCCTCACAAAGCGACTACAACCGCTTCTCCCCCAGCTGATTTCCAAAAACCAATCAACTTTCGTGAAGGGCAGGGCCATAGATGATAACGTCTTAATTACCCATGAGGTCCTCCACTTCCTAAAGAATTCAAAAGCAGAGCAAAGATTAGCCATGGCTGTTAAAACCGACATGAGCAAGGCGTATGACCAACTAGAATGGAACTTCATAGAACTAGTGCTGCAGCGGTTTGGATTCCATCCCATATGGATAAACTGGATAATGCAGTGTCTGTCTTCCGTTACATACTCTTTCCTCATTAACGGGTCACCTAGAGGAAGAGTTAAACTGAGCAGAGGTATCCGGCAAGGTGACCCTTTCTCACCGTACATTTTCATAATGTGTAGTGAAGTACTCTCGGGGCTTTGTAACAAAGCACAAGAAGATGGAACCTTACCAGGAATTCGAATAGTTCGGGGGTGTCCCCGACTAAATCATCTTCTTTTTGCCGATGACACGATGTTCTTTGTGAACGCCTCAAAAAAAAGTAGTCAAGCACTCCAACACCTTCTGAACCGCTATGAAACTGCCTCCGGACAATCCATTAATACAGAAAAGTCATCCATCACTTTCTCAAAGAGAGCACCAGCTGAACTAAAGCAAAAAGTAAAAGACAAGCTTAACATTCAAAAAGAGGGGGGGGGGGAGTTGGCAAGTACCTTGGCCTACCGGAACATTTTGGTTGGAGGAAAAAGGATTTATTCACTTCCATAGTTGACAGGATAAAGCAAAAAGCAAAAGGGTGGGATAATAAATTCTTATCCACAGCCAGAAAGATGACTATGTTGAAGAGCGTTCTATCACCAATTCCATCTTATGCTATGACCTGCTTTAAGCTTCCCGTTTCTCTATGTAAGAGGATATAATCCACCCTAACCCGATTTTGGTGAGAGGATCGCACTGGAAAGAAAAAAATAGATTAGGTTGCTTGGCCTAGAATGGCACTACCAAAGGATCATGGTGGTTTAGAGTTCAAAGATGTACAAATGTTCAATGATGCCTACTTAGCAAAACGCACCTGGAGGATCATCAAAGAACCTGACAGCTTAATAGGAAGGCTACTACTCCTGAAATATTGCACAAACGAAGGACTTATGTCCGTTGGAGAATCAATGTCAATTTCACATGGATAGAGGGGAATTCTGGTTTGTCGAGACCTCCTAGCCCAGCATACTGGATGGACGGTGGGGAACGGTTTAAGCATCAACATCTGGAATGATGCATGGTTAAGTCACACATCAAAAGAAAGACCCATGGGACTAGCACCCGAGGTGCATGTACTTACAACGGTCTCAGATCTTCTTGTGCCAAATTCAATGGAGTGGGATGTCCAGAAAATCCAGCAGATACTTCCCCATGTAGAAAAATCCATCCGATCCATTAAGACAAGCCGGTTAGGTGCCCCTGATAAGCTAATATGGCTTCTAAACCCATCCGGAGAGTATTTGGTGAAAATAGGGTACACGACTGCCATGCTAACCAAAACGGTGGTATCTGATCAACAAAATTCAATGAGATCAGCAAATTGGAAAAAGTGTGTTTGGAATTTGCAAACAACCCCAAAAATCAAACTGTTTATATGGAAGGTTTTCCATGGTGCTCTACCGATTGGAGAACAACTAATTAACAGGAAAATTACCGTAAATGGAAATTGCAAAGCGTGTGGTATGCTTGAATCTATAAATCATCAGTTCTTTGATTGCAAATTTGCGAAGAAAATCTGCGCAACAACGCTACTAATGCCTAACTTTGAGTCCAGAGGACCTATAGATTTGGAGACTACTTGGACTAACCTCTGCGCAAGAATCACTCTCCCACCAACAGGAGTGACAACGAGCAGTCTAGCACCATGGCTCTTATGGCATCTATGGCTAGCAAGAAACAATGCTATTTTCAATGAGAGATGGTTGTCCCCTGAAGAAATTGTTTCAAGAGCAATCTTCTCAGCTCGGGAATGGGAATCCAACCAAGTCAAACAAAAGAAGAAGCTCCGAGTTTCCAAAATACAAATCCCTCTACCGGCACACTATATCACGATTCGATCGGATGTTGCGTGGAGAGGTTCTTGCCTAACAGGGGGACTCGGCTGGACGATATCAAACAACCACAGAACCCGATCCTTCTCAACTACGACGCACTTTGTTGGATCTTCGCTCGTGGCTGAAGGGCTAGCTATTCCGGAAGTTATTTAGAGTTGCAGACTTCTAGGATACACAAACCTTTGTTGTGAATCAAATTCAACCCAACTCATCCAAGCGGTGAACTCAAGATCAAACTCTTCAAAAATCTACGGCATCACAACCGACATAATTTCACTTGCCAAATCATTTGATAATATCAAGTTTCGTTGGATCTCTAGAGCGAGAAATAGTGAAGCCGAGAGTTTAGCAAAACAGAGTTTGGCAGATGTGATTGCTTTTAATTGTAATACCTAACTTTGTAGGTGAATTTAATTAAGTTTGTGTTTCAAAAAAAAAAACTACTAACTGCTTTTAAGAACCAAAATAACCAATCAATACTATCCATACTAAAGTCTATATCGCATTATTCATAAACTATTTAATAATCCTTATCTTCTTTTCTGCTTACATGCTTAAATATCAATCTCTCTCTCTGACTCTGAGCCACCTACCGACACTTACATAACTGTTGAAACAAAGTCATCTTCTTTTCTTCTTTACTCTTCTTCTTAAAAACAAGAGTTCCATTGTTTGAATCAGGAGTGGTCATGAAACAGATTAGAAAGAGTAATCTTTCAATCTTTGCAGTCGTCTTCTCCCTTTTTCTCGTCGGGATCATCATGTACAACGACAACGTCAAATCCATTGCTTACTTAACATCTTCTAACCCATTCTCTAGTCTATTTGAAGACGTGGAGTTGCCACCGGAGGAGTGCGATCTCTTCACCGGAAAATGGGTTTTCGACAACAAGACTCGTCCACTGTACAATGAGGAGCAGTGCGAGTTCTTGACGGAGCAAGTGACTTGCTTAAGAAACGGAAGGAAAGATTCTCTGTTTCAGAACTGGAGATGGCAACCTAGAGACTGTTCTTTGCCCAAGTAAAAAGCTATATTGTCTTCAAGATGTTCTGTTCTTGATCCGTTAAGTTCAAAATGTAAATTGTTTTTTCTGATTTTGGTCTTTGAAGATTTAAAGCTAGAGTGTTGCTAGAGAAGCTGAGGAACAAGAGGTTGATGTTTGTCGGTGACTCGCTTAACCGGAACCAATGGGAATCAATGGTTTGTTTGGTTCAATCAGTGATTCCTCCCGGTAGAAAGAGCTTGAACCAGACCGGTTCTCTCACCACTTTTCAAATCCAGGTAACGTTGTAACACTTGTGATACAGTACTGACACTAGTGAGTAGTGACATTATTCTATTTTGGGGCTATTCAATATAGTATTTGATTTTATTTTGAAATCATTTGATTTTAATGAATTTTAAGATAATTTTAGGTCAATTATGAAAGTTATTATGATTCTAATTAAAATCCTATTTTAAACCATAAATTTTAAATTTGGATACTTTTAATTAAAAATAATCAAAAATTAAATTGTGTAAATATACATTTATATACTTGTGGTTAACTAATTTAGATTTAAGGTTTAAAGTAATGAGTTGAGATTTTGGAGTTGAGGTTTAAAATTAAAAACAAAATTACAATTTTCAAAAAAAAACTATTTCGGTCATTGTTTTTTTGATGATTATTTTTTGTGATAAAAACTTCAAAAAAAACTGTTTGAGAAAATTGCTCTTTAAAATATGGCAAATTTCTCAATAGCCATTTTTTAATTTTTTGTCACAAAATAGATATTGAGAGAAAAAATAACCAAAATAGACATTTTTTATTTTGAAAATTTTAATATTTTTTAATTTTTTTAATTTTTAAACCTCAACTCCAAAATCCCCCCACACCATATCTCTAAACCCTAAGTTTAGATTAGTTAACCCAAAGGTATAAATATATATTTACATCTTTTAATAAAATCTATTTTGGTCATTTTTCTTTTTAAGTGTCATTTTTGGGACAAAATTTTTTTTAGGTCTATTTTGGTTTTTATCTCTTTAATCTTTAAAATATTTTAGACGACAGTGAATTTTGAATTACTTTAAAAATTGCAAGTTCATACTGAAATTTAAACGTTTTTTTAAATATATGTTTAAATAACAACATTTTTCTTCTTTTTAATACAAATCACACTAAATTCCACTTGACATTTTTATTCTTATTTTGGGGTTGTATTAATAAAAAGGACTACAACGCCACAGTGGAGTTTTATTGGGCACCGTTCTTGGTGGAATCAAATTCAGACGATCCAAAAAAACATAGTATAATCGATCGTATAATAATGCCAGAGTCCATAGAGAAGCATGGAGTTAACTGGAAAGACGTTGACTTTCTTGTCTTCAATAGTTACATCTGGTGGATGAACACTGTCTCCATTAAAGTCCTGTAAGTAGTAAAGTACACAACTACACATATACATGTAATGAGTTTGATGATTGAAGAATGTGATGATGAAAACAGACGAGGATCGTTCGATGAAGGTGACACAGAATATGATGAGATCAGACGGCCAGTAGCGTACGAAAGAGTGTTGAGGACATGGGGAGATTGGGTGGACCATCACATCGATCCTCTACGTACAACTGTTTTCTTCATGAGCATGTCTCCTGTACACATTAAGTAATTAAATTAATCTCTCCCTAACATTTAGTTAAGCTCTTTAATTTTTTTTATAACTAATCTTTCTTTTTGTTTAGGAGTTTGGACTGGGGGAATCCTGAGGGTATATTGTGCGCATTAGAGACAACACCGATCTTAAACAAGTCCATGGTGTTCAACGTTGGGACGAACTACAGGATGTTTTCCGAGATTGGAACAGACTACAGGCTGTTTTCTTCTGTAGAAAACGTCACGCAGTCTATGAAAGTTCCTATACATTTCCTCAACATCACTGGATTGTCTGAGTATCGTAAAGATGCACATACTTCGGTTTACACGATCAAGCAAGGCAAGTTGCTGACGCAAGAGCAGCAAAACGATCCAGCCACTTATGCCGATTGTATTCACTGGTGCTTGCCTGGTCTCCCTGATACTTGGAATGAGATTCTTTATACACATATCATCTCAAAATCTTCATGACCCAAATATGAAATTATTTGGAGCCTCTCATCCTTTTTGTTGTTTTATAAAAAAAATTCTTGTGATGTATATAGGATGAAAAGCTAAAGGGACTTGACGTGAGATCCAAGTATGCCACATAATGTTTTGATATATGCAAACCAAACCGGTCTATATGTTACAAAGAATATAGAGGAAATGTATTTGTTACCTTAGTTATAAGAGTGGCTCTTTTCTTGATCTGGGGGCACAAAACAATAAAGAATAACCAAAACAATATTTTTATTTAACAGATGAATAATTATGGTAAATGACAAGATTAGTAGGTGGTATTATCAACTCCATAATTGTGAAAGATGTTGGTTTAGTTGAAACTACTAGCTTTTTGATTAACCAACTACGACCCAACATTCATGAATGTTCAACCAATTATCTGTTTGGCCACAAACCAATCTAACAAGATGAAACAAACTGGTGGATCAAAGAGGAATGCTTACCTTCATGTGCTATACGTTGGAGTCATTGTTCTTCCCTTGTTCCTACTCGGATGCTATCTGTACAATGAGAAACAGAGGATTGGTCATTTTCAAGAGTTCAAGAAAGAAGAAGAACACATCAGTCCTCCACAACAAAGCAAAGATGACAAGGACAAGAAACTTGACCTGGTGGCAGTAGAAGTCTGCGATGTTTTCACAGGAAAATGGGTTCTGGACAACGTTACACATCCCCTGTACAAAGAAGATGAATGCGAGTTTCTCTCAGAGTGGGTGGCTTGTACAAGAAACGGTAGGCCAGACTCAAAGTACCAGAGATGGAGATGGCAACCTCGAGATTGCTCTTTACCAAGGTCAGTTCCATCTTTCTGAGAACCAAGAGAAGCAAGCAAACTTCTAGTTACACTTTCTTCTTACATATTCGTCTTATGTATTTTAAATTGATTTGTAAATTCATATATGATTTGTCCATCTATGGAAAATCTATTCACTTTTAGATTTTAGTTAGTATTTACAAATCCCAAAAGAATTTAACAAAATATCTGTTGTGAATCAAATTCAGAAGTATATTTGTATGATTGAATAACTTATACTTTGAATTGAATTAGAGTTATTAAACCATAGAACCAATAATACATAATTTTAACATAGATTCTAAAATCATTAGAACAAATAACACTGGATCTAATTCGGATTTTAAATCTATTAAAATACGCAAACCAATAACTTTAACTTACACATTTATGTTTCGGGTTCTAGGTTTGATGCGAAGCTGCTGCTAGAGAAACTCAGGGGAAAGAAACTAATGTTCATTGGTGACTCTATACATCATAACCAGTGGCAGTCCATGGTTTGCATGGTCCAATCAATCATTCCCTCACGCAAAAAGACATTAAACCACACATCACAAATGTCAATCTTCTATACAGAGGTCTTATATTAGTTATATGCAACAAAAAAATAACCATACAAGAAGCAAAAGAAATTCAAAACTGATCTCTTAATATGTAGGAATACAATACGACCATATCATTCTACTGGGCACCATTTCCTAGTAGAATCGAATGCTGATCCTCCAGACAAGTAGAGATGGCAAAACAGAACCAATAATCATGCCCGGATCAATCTCAAAGCACGGTGAGAACTGGAAAGACGCAGACATTCTCGTTTTCAACACTTACATATGGTGGACCAGACATTCCAAGATCAAAGTTCTGTAAGTAAATGATCATAGTATCTCAACCAAGTTGCTTACTCCAGTTTAGCCACTGCTGATAAAGTTTCTGATGGCTGAAGAGAACAAGGATCTTTCACCAACGATTCAAAAGAGAGTAATGAAGTTGGAATCTATATCATGTACGAACAAGTACTACGGACATGGAAAAACTGGCTAGAACAGAACATCGACTCAAACCGAACATCTATCTTCTTCAGCAGCATGTCACCAACTCATGTCAGGTAACTTATGAAACTCAAGTTTTGTTTCCCTTTTGATGTCACATTCAACAAAATGTAACAGGAGTTCAGACTGGGACTTTACTGGAAAAGTAACAAGAAAGTGTGAGAAAGAGACGGAACCTATACTCGACATGTCGAAACCTCTAGATGTCGGAACAAACCGTAGGCTTCAAGAGATCGCAGTGAACGTGACTAAATCCACCACAAAAGTACATATAAATTTCCTCAACGTGACGACTATGTCAGAGTACAGGAAAGATGCGCATACATCCTTTTACGGGTCGAGAAGTGGTAAACTTTTAACTCCAGTGCAGAAGTTGGATCCAAGTACCTTCGCAGATTGTTATCACTGGTGTCTTCCAGGATTGCCTGATACATGGAACGAGTTGCTCTCTTTGTATATCATCTACAGAAGTTAAATTCTTCTTTTGGACACTTTTTGAGTTGGTTTTCCTAACTGAAACGTGCCAGGTTAAGTTTTGTGTCTTGTCTTTGCAGTGACAATCGTTTTGTCCGAATGCATATAATTTGATTAGTAGATCAACAAAAGAAACACTATGAAAACATAACAAACATGGTCATGATCACACATGAAACTTATTACAAGAAACCAAACATGCTTCCACATGGAAATATTTGACATAAGATTTATTATTACACATCCAAAGAAAGCTTTAAGATTAAGTCCTGGTCCTAGATGTTGGTTCGTCCATCTCCTCTCCTTCACCCTCATCGTCTTCCCCACCAGCCTTTCCAGTTCTCGTACCTCCTTTGCGTCCCATCTGTTGATATCCTTCACTTCCTAACTGCTCCTTCCTTGTATTCCCTCCTCGGCTCCTCCCTTCAACATAATGTTCCAAAAAATATCAAATCACATTACTATAGTCTTATATTAGTAACTTTAAACACACGTAACCATAAAATGAGAAGGAAGTAGATAGACCTTCAGCAAGATGCTGTTGAGCTTCGAAGCTTTTGCCTCCAGTACCACCTTGCACGACGGTTTCTCCCTGCTTGGCCCTCTCGTCGAGCTGTTTCTTCTCCTGTTGAGACGCCATGGCTCTTTACTTGTAAAAACAAGTTATAAAAAAGAGTTTAAGAGAACAAAACAAATAAACCCTAACGACTTGATGATGATGATTAATCGAAGAGATCGGTCTATATGTGTGTATATATTCGAATTGTTTGGGATGTTATATTGCTAGCTAGTGTCTCCACGTTGAGGTTTGACGTGGTGATTCAGGAGCAATCGGTACGTCATACGTGTGCTCTTCTTTGATGGTGTCATGCCACGTGCGGATTGAATTAGCTGACGTATACTTGGAACTTGAAAGAGCCATGCTGCTTCACCGCGTGTTTTTTAACTATACCCCGGAAGCTGTTTTGTGTGTTGTCTTGAATGCTTATATACATATTATTTCATATACATGAAAATAAATATGACAACGTGAATAAAAACCCTGCAATATTGACAATGTATAAGTTTAATTTAAAAAATAAAGTGAAATAAAAAATAAACAATTAAACAACTTTTAACAAAGAAAAAAAGAGTAACAATTTCAAAAATCAAGCTCAATCGTCTCGGATTACAAAATATGGGTCGCAGCATATAAATTTGGGGATACAATCTAGGCCATCAGAAACGCCAAAACCTTTTTCTACTACATATTATAATTGTAATTAGAAATGAACTCAAAAGACAAACCATTAAATTAAATAGCCTATACTATAACCCACAAAACAAGTTCCTAGGCTATAGATATGAATTTTTAGAAGTTTTCTATGATAACAAAATGAGTTGCATTCGGGATGTTTTAGTCTCCCCCGGTATAGACTACTAATCCCTTTGTTTCATATTAAGTGTCGTTTTAGAGAAGTTTTTTTGTTGCAAAAAAAGTGTCGTTTTCGACTTTCAATGCAAAATTTATTAATTTTATGCTGCAATTTATTTTTCTATAGGTTGAAATATAGTTAGGTGTATAAGTAATTGTGTTTTTGTATAGAAAATATGTAAAATTAATTGTTTTCTTAATTCGTCTGCAAAAATTTACAGTGACACTTATAATGAAACAGAGGGAGTATATCATTGGAAAAGAATACTACAAATTCATTATTGTAATAAAGATATTATCTTTGTTATCCCAAAAGTGAATTCTTAGAAAGCAGCAATGACAAAGATAAATGATAATTCCTGGAATGAGTTCTAACGTTATGAATGTTTATATAAAAATAACTGAAAGACAACTGTGTCCCTCAGTTTTGACCGTCACATTGTCTTTTGTGGCATTCACATAGCTTACCAACTATCCAGTCGTTAACCTCGATCTGGATTACATCTGCCATATTTGATTAACTGATTGAATGTGAATTTATTTGGTTTCAAACAGTTATATATGTCGATATTACGTCAATTTCAAAGCTGAAAATGGTTATTCTATGTTCTAGTATATATATTAATGTAATTTTTTTCTAACCGAAAAGTAAACTCTAAAGTTAAATTCGTTTGCCAAGTCCAAAAGGCCGACTCGAGGATGAGCCTTTTTTCTGTTCATATATGACGAGGTATTGTCAACTGTTCCCAATCGTACACTACACACACAAGACAATACTTACTATTTACGCATTTACGTATGGTATGATGTCTCAAATCTAAATGCTGTTCCTATCTTTCCTTATAAGAATTAACCATTTTGAACCCCCAACATCAGAAAGACCGAATTCTAGTCGATGGGTACTTAGATGACCATGACTAACACCCGCATGAGTGTTATAGTAAATTGTAATATATAACATATATATGTGTCTGGTTTTATATGTGTTTTATATGTTTGAAATTGTTATATATTTTATTATTGTTTGATCTATTAGAAAATAAAATTTATGTAATATTCAATTATTTCATATAAATATTTTTATATTTTAGATTTTTGTTAAAATAAGAAAAAATGTATAACTAACAAATTAATATGGTTGTCTAACACAGAAAATATATGATTTAAAATATAAAGAATAAGTGAATATCTCAATTTTAGCAATTTATTACGTTTTGTTCATATATGAAAACCTCTAGATTTTAGTTTCAATTGATTGATGGATTTCTTTTATTTTGTGGGTTGTAATTTGAAAATAAAAAATATTGTTAACGTAAGGGCTAGATTTTTGGATCTATCTTGTTAATATTATATACAATTTCCAGGTATACAGAAAATCATGTATTTTTAGCTCTACGTTGGACTGATTAAAAACCCTTTAATAAAAAAAATGAATATACGATGTTTTTTAATATTAAGCCACAAAATCAGCTTATATCACCAAGTATCCAAAATCCTACAAATGGGTAGCTTTTCAAGAAAGACATATGTCCCAAGTCTAATTTCTCTCATTCGAGTCTATTCATCACTCGCATTCACGTAATATACTATCAAAAGTTGGGAACATTTACGTATACATATCAAACTTTAATTATTATTCATAGACTAATTGACTTGAAAGTTTGATGGTTGCTACTTTAAAAGCACCCTAGCATTGGGAGTTCTGATTTAATTTACAATTTATTAACTTTATGGAAAACTCAAGTAAAATTATTTGTTTTAAAGTTTTAGGTTAAGTTTCTCATAAATTTTAAATTTTCAAAATTAAATATTAATATTAATATAAATATAAATATAAATATAAATATAAATATAAATATAAATATAAATATAAATATATATATATATATATGTGTATATAGAAAAATCTAATACTAGATACTTCCATTGAGAGTGTTCTAAGTTAGTTAACAATTAATGTAAAGAATTATAGGAATTCATACATATCTAACTAAAATTGGTATACGAAGACTAGATATGACTACTTCCGTAATTCTGAGCACTTTTCACATTCTATTAACATGAGTTGTCCTAAGTTTAAAGGGACTATAAATAGTTTAGTAAGATTTTTTTAAAAAAGCTTTTAACAAATTTAGAAGATTTTTTCAATATAAAATTTTAAAAATTTTAAATCAATATTTTATTTGGATATGCCGAATGTCACCCATAATTGTATAGTTATATATGGTAACTAGTGTACTACTTAAGCTCTTCATAATACATTATCAGATTCTCAGACTAGGATCACACATGACCTGAGTTTTGGCATAAATGTATACCATTGAGTTACGAATATTTGCAGCCGATAAAATAACATGCGTGTATTTTTGTGCGTTCAGTTTAATTACAAAAATAAATGGCGTGACTGACTAATTCAATTGCTGTAATTAATGTAACCAAACATATCAGTTCATCTGACCGTCTGAAAAATAGGACCATACATCCTTGAAAGACTTAATAGACCGTAATTATTAATTAACTACAAAAGGTTTAACTAACTACATTCTTTAGATGAAATAATCTAATTAATGACATAATTGTATTCAATGGACGGTAGTTCAACATTCAAAGATTAATTATGGCAAATATAATAAAGCCTCTTACCATATTAAAACAAATCAAACAAAAACTTATGGAGATGAGTGATTTTGGCACCGACGTGAATTTGAAAAAAATTACAAGAGAGAGAGAGACTTGGTCAAGAAGGTGTTAATTAGCATGTAAGAAAAGAGAAATAATCTCCGTTGACCGTTGACCAAAACTTGGTCATATATAAAAAATATCTAACCGCTATTTCGCTAGGCTCTTTGCATTTTCAGACGTACACAACAAGAAATAAAATAATCTAAACGCAACCCTATTTCTATTTCTCTTTTTCTCTCTTTTTTTTATCATACGCAACTCTTCAAGAATCCGACCAAGAAGAAGAAACTCACCATGAGCAAATCAGTAATCATGTCTCCGCTTGTCTTTTCTCCGACGTCGGCCAAAACGCCGTCGTCTTCACCACGTTCAACACCACCGAAGCTGGCAATGGTAGCGTGTTCTCCAAGGAAGGCAAAGGAAACGACTTCGTGTCCTGATTTCGACACGGTGCTGAAAAGAAAACGACCACCTACGCTTGACCTAAAGTTGCCTCCTGCTGTTGCATCGTGGTGTGCTACGACGGCGAAGACGCCGGAGAAAGGGGATGAGGTTGTCGAAGTAGAAGAAGATGGGGTTTACTCTGTTTATTGCAAGAGAGGAAGACGTGGACCAATGGAAGATAGGTACTTCGCGGCGGTTGATCCCGACGAAGGGGTACGTAAAAAGGCTTTCTTCGGCGTTTTCGACGGTCACGGCGGGTCCAAAGCGGCGGAGTTCGCGGCGGAGAATCTCGGTAGCAACATTGAGGAGGCTGTGGCGGCAGGGAGATCGGGAGAAGGTGTTTACTCGGTTGAGAGAGCGATAAGAGAGGGTTACATAAAAACTGACGAGGAGTTCTTGAAAGAAGGCTCGAGAGGCGGCGCGTGTTGTGTAACCGCTCTTATATCGGAAGGCGAGCTTGCGGTTTCGAACGCCGGAGATTGCCGGGCGGTTATAAGCCGCGGTGGAGTTGCGGAAGCTCTTACTACCGATCACAATCCTGGTCAAGCAAATGAGCTCAAAAGGATCGAAGCATTGGTGAGTTTTATCATTCTCTATATTGTGTTTTAATTGCTGGAACTACATAGGGATCCAACCAAATATATGTGAAATATTATTTGAACTATTGTCCCTTTCGATTTGATTTCAGAAAATCTGAATTCTAAATTTTATCCAACACTGAAATCTAATATCTACAAACATAGCGAATCACATACATTAACAATGTTAGGATTACGATATTTTATTAATTTATAAAGTTATTAATTTACAAAAGTTTTTTTTTAAAAGTTTTTTCAATTTCAAAATATATATTTTACTAAAATAAAAAAATTATTTAATTTTAATATTTGTTTTATTATATTATTTTATGTATATAAAATTAGAAATTAAATGTGATTTTAGATATAATTATACTAAATATCATTAAAATATATTAAATATTAAAAAATATAAAAATAAGTCCATTATGAATATAAAACAAACAATATAATAGTTGGTTAGTACTTATATATTATGTATATATACATAAACTATTAATTTATAATTGTAGTGGGACCATATATACATAGAAATTTTTAAAATATTAATATATATAATTATTTTATTGATTTGTATCATATTTTGAATTGATCCAATTTATGACCAAATTTTTTTATTAATTTATAGTGTTTATTAATTTATCGAATATTAATTTCTAGAGTTTCTACTATATATTAATTTTTTTAAATGGATATTTGCTCTATCTGATATATGCATTTATAAAAAATAATATATATTAAAAACATATAGTTATCATTTTTATTTATGCAAATATTTGAATCCACTAAAAGGATGTATTAGTCTGGTTTTGTTTGATTGGGTTTGGTTTATTTCATTTTTGTGTAGGGTGGTTATGTTGACTGCTGCAACGGCGTATGGAGAATTCAAGGAACATTAGCCGTCTCACGAGGAATTGGAGACCGGTATCTCAAGGAGTGGGTAATAGCTGAACCGGAAACAAGAACATTACCGATTAAACCGGAATTTGAGTTCTTGATCTTAGCATCTGACGGCCTTTGGGATAAGGTAAGCATAACTCAAAAATTTCTCAAAACTGATTCAATTTGTAGTCTATGGTTTGAATGTTGAACCGGATTTTCTGCGGACGGTATAGGTAACGAATCAGGAGGCGGTTGATGTGGTTCGACCGTACTGTGTAGGCGTGGAGAATCCAAAGACGATTTCTGCTTGCAAGAAACTAGTCGAGCTATCGTCTAAGAGAGGGTCCTTGGATGATATTAGTCTAATTATAATTCAGCTACAACAGTTTGTGGCATGATTCATTAGCATCTAGTGTTAACTTGATTAATATCATTAATCAGGTCTTAAGTTCTTGGAAATTTTGTTCGTTATTTACATGTAAATACAAATTTCAAACATTATTAACTAAAATTTATTATTATTGGGGCATCGAGATCCATGTGTGTTTAGTTTGCGATAAGTTCCCTCTATTTGGATTGGATGTTTTATAAAATGGAAATATAGTTATGATGAAAAGTGCACCACCTAACCATTTTGATTCTTGACAATTTGAAACGAGTCAATCAATCCGTTCGATAAATTATCATTTTAGTTTTCTGTTGAGTACTAAATTAAGTGACACAAACGAGAGGATCAAATGATGACTTTGTGATATTTCACAAAAAGAGATGTACTATATATATTCTTATATTATACAAGAAAAAAAGTTTTAACCATTATATATGTTAGAGAAAACAGTAATCTACACTATTATTTGAGAAGTGATTTTACTTATTTGTCATGTTCTCAATAATTTTAAGTAATTTTATTTATTTATCATGTTTTTATTAGTTTTTAGATGTATCATTAATAAATTTATGACTAAATTTAGTTTTTTAGTATTCTTAGCTTACTCATTAATTAATTTATTATTATAATTTTATGCTATTTTACTTATTTATCATGTTTTAAGTAATTTGTAAACTGTTTCATTAGTTAATTTAAATAATATATATTATTTCAAACTAATTGAGTTATTACCATGATTTTAGATTTTTTTTTCTTATTTATCATATTTTTAATAATTTTAAATCTGACTTATTAATTAATTTAAATAATATTATTATTCCAAACATTTTAATTATATATATAACTATTTTGCTTGATCCTCATAAATAAATGAAAACAGGTTTTAAAAGAAATATATAATTCACGTATATCCTGAGAGTTAATATTACAACCTTATATCCTCGATTCATTAAAATTTAAGATAAGCATATGTTTTATCCATGTTTCTTTTTTTTGCCACGCAAATAAATTTTCATTACTCAACAAGAAATGTTTGTAAACAAACAAAGAACAATAACCATTAAAAAGCATAAAACACGAGACATACACCAATATTTTCTTCAAAAATTGATAGGAATAACATAAGTTAATTACCATTTTGTAAAAATACACATTATCAAAAATATATTAATATTTGGTTTACATTTTAGTGATTATTATTTAGGGGTTCGTGTTAAGAGGGTGATGTTGAGTTTTAAATTTTTTTATAAATATTTTTAGAAAAATTAATTATATATATTTTAATAAAAAATTAAGATATTTTTGAAAATTGTCATTCATTAAGGGTAAATTTATAAAGTATTATCAAATTTGTAGTATAATTATAATTTCCCTTATTTTCTTTAAGAGAAATTTCTAAGAATAACATAAATTAAATATCACTTTGAAAAAATACACATTATCAAAAATATATTAACATTTTGGTTTACATTTATTGACTATTGTTTAAAGTTTAGTGTTAAATGAGTGAAGTTGAGTTTTTAAATTTTTTTATAAATATTTAGAAAAATTGGTTAAGTCTACTTTCATCAACAATTAAGATATTTATTACAAATTATCATTTATTAAAGATAAATTTATAAAATAATATCAAAGTTGTGATATAATTACAATTTTCACTTTCTTTAACTAATCACATACGCCAATAAGCGTATTCAAGAACCAAAAACGCAGCTACTCTCGGTTCTTAGGATGATGTCAAGTTTTCTTCCTGATAACGTACTGTTGCTAGCAAGGACTTCCACAAGAAATAAAAAAGGTTATCACTAATTACTATTTAAATTTATTTCTTATATTATATAGTCGATTATAAATTAATATAATCAAGTTTAACCAAAAACTTAAAAGTATATTTAAAAATAAAATTAGTATATATATATATATATGTTGTAATGCTATCTGAAAAAAATGAAAAATTGCTAGTAATAGCATAAGTTAAATACTACATTGCAAAAATACACATTATCAAAAATATATTAATATTTGGATTTAAAATTTAGTGATTATTGTTTGAGTTTTAGTGTTAAAAGGGTAAGTTCGAGTTTCTAATTTTTCATAAATAGTTAGAAAAATTAGTTAAGGCTATTTTCATAAAAAAATTAAGGTATTTTTTGGAAATTATCATTCATTAAAGGTAAATTTTCAAAATGGTATCAAACTAATGGTAGAATTGCAATTTTCCCAAAAACAGTTTCAATAACAAAGATGAAGAAACAGAAAGATGTATAACAAAATATTAGTGAATTAAGAAATTAAGTTTGTATAATAAAAGTAGATATTTAAAAATTTATTTATTAGATTTATTATTTATTCGTGAATGTTAGCGTAAAAGCCTTTTTAAAAAATATTTAGAATAGGTGAAAATTTTCAAAAAATTAACGTAATATTATATTTTGGTGAAAAACTTTGTCATACACAAATAATTTAATGCTTGATTTAATTATTTTTACAGACTAAAACAATATAACTTATCATAATTATCTTTAAATTAAAATTATTGTATTCAATAAATAAATTTAAAATGATTATGCTCGCATGTGCAAGCGAAACATGATAAAAATCACTTCAAAATAATAACATAAATTAACAACTACAAAATAATTTTAAATATAAGTTACGGAATGATAATTTGATTATTAGTTGAAAATTTTTTTTGATGCTAAATCGACGTACCAAATATCAAAGTATGACATAAAAAGAGAAGTTAATAACTCGATGGTCAATACAAATATTAAAATTGGATAATTTATAGTATTAATTTAAAATTTGTGTATCATTAATAATGTATATTCAATAAATAAATTAACATAAAAATGAAATATATTTCTCTCTGTTTTATATTAAGTGTCGTTCTAGAGAATTTTTTTTTGTCACAAAATAAGTGTCGTTTTTGACTTTTGATACAAAATTTATTAATTTTTTACTTCAGTTTATTTTTCTATTGGTTGAAATATAGCTAGATTTATAAATAATTGTATTTTAATATAGAAAGTATGTGAAATTAAATGTTTTTTAATCCGTGTGTACAAATCTAAAGTGACACTTATTAATATGAAACAGATGGAGTATTAGTTTTATGTATATATTAGGTTAAAATGAAATATTATTAGTATTTAACAATCGCAACAACAATTATTTTCCCGTTACGTTGTCATTAACAGCTACCGAATTTATTGGGCCAAAATTTCGTACGAGTGAATGAGAACTCAGGGTTTCATAATAAAAACCCTAAAAAAAACAGCAATCTGTCATCATTTGGTAAATAAAGATGGCGAAGAAGGGCCGAGATGGAGACGGCGTAGACTCCATCAGCTCTATGCCTGATGACATCCTCCAACACATCCTCTCTTCTCTTCAGACCGCAACTGCCATCAAGACTTCCACCTTGTCCAAACGATGGAGGCATGTATGGTCTGGTACACCTTCTCTCTACCTCATTTTGACCGGGCATAATTTTAAGGTTGATTCGATAGACAAAACCCTAGCTCTCTACACGGCTCGCAAGATTACGAGTTTTTATCTCTTTGCCGGTAACGACATCGAGTCTCCTGACATTAACAGGTCGATAGAGTTCGCCATGCTCAAGAATGTGGAGAAAATGTCGCTGGATATACGTTCATATAAGTATAACGTACCTGAGTTCTTGTACTTCAGTTCCTCTATAAAAGAACTCACACTTTCGTTAGCCAACTACTATTCTGATATGAAGGTTCCCATAAGCTCAGTGTCTTGGACATCTCTCAAGAAACTGTCACTGTTCCGTTGCAACTTTTCTGCGGAATGCATGGCTAAGATTCTACCTGGTTGTCCGATTCTCGAAAGCTTAAGTTTGGACTTTTGCTTTGACTTGAAGGTTATTGATCTCAGCAAATCTCTAAGTCTGAGAACGTTGGAAGCAACCATTAGGGTTGAGGGAACGCAGATTGTAGCACCACATATCCGTTGTCTCAAATTGACAAGCTGCGTTTATCTATGTACTTTGGTTAATGTCTCTTCTTTATCCGAAGCTAACATAGATATTAGCGTCAGATCAACTGAAATACTGTCGGATGGTTTTCCCCAAGTCATTATACAAGAGATGGTTGATATGTTGAAGAATGTAGAGACACTTACCTTTGGCCCTAACCTTCTCAAGGTAGACATTACTACATTCTCTAATGGCTAGTACTCATGTTAGGTTTTCATTTTCATTAAAGTACATGATATATTCCCACTTTATGAAATCGCTTAGATGTCATTAGAGGATAATTCTCATCTTATTATGCTTTTGGCCATCCTTAAATAGAGTTTTTAACCAAAAGTAATAATATTTTAATAAAAATGTTTATTAAAAGTTTGAGAGATCTCCATTGCGGCTGCCCTAGCTTTTTACTTTCTTCTTGATATATTTTGGTTTGGTATTTACTATGTATGTGGTCTTTGGGCTAAGATATTATCTGTTGCCGAGCTTTATCATCTTCCTTTTCGGAGCTTCAAGGTCAAAGATTTGACGCTTGACACAACTATCTCTCAAGATGTAATTCCTGGCGTAGTAAGGGTGCTACAAAACTCACCTTTGCTGGAGAAGCTAACAGTGCAACCAAAGCTCGTTAATGGTACCCTACTGGTATATTTTCCATAAGCATCTTTTATTATTCTTGTATTTATATTGGCGAGTTTGAAGAATCCTGGAACCATGTCCTTTCACTAGAATCTGAGATATTGGCAATATCTTTGCACAACTGAGAATCTTTTTTCTGTTAACAGGGGAAGTTTCTTGAAGACTTGTTGAATGTGCATGGCTTGATGAATTTGGATCAACGCTGGGGGAAAGAAGCGAGGGTCTTTCCGAACATTTTGATTTGGGATGTTGAGCCAAAGCATGTGGTTTCATTCATAAAACTTATGCTCAAAACCACAAACACATTAGAGAAAATAGTCTTAAGGTTGGGATATTATCTTCAAGGAAGACAAGTTGAAGAGTTGCTTGAGATGGTACCAGTGCTTTGCCAAGACAACAATGTCTCCATTGTGGTTATCTCAAACAAGTTGAATCAGAGGGGTTTAGTATCAACAGTGTATAAATGAGAAGATTTCATTTTCATTTACTTGGGAGTTCGAGATCTCACCTTGGTAGTATTTCCATAACAATAACACCTTTTCGATATTGTATTTTATCATTCTTTATATTGTGTTTTAATTGTTGGCACTACATAGGGATAAAAAATATATATATTTACTATGCAAATTGCAGAAATTATATAAAAAATATATGGCTGCTAGTGCCATCCCAATAGGTCAGACTTAAGGCTTGTTGTATATGTAATGTTACTCTTATATCTTCTCAAGGCTCCTCCGTTTTTTTTTACTTGTTGTGGTGCAGCTCATAACTCGGCTGGACCCAAAATGGACATTGTGTTGGAAGAACAGGGTTTCTTTCTGAGACCGTGGAGGAATATGCTGAAGAAATCCTTGAGATTGTGAAGATGACAGAAACAAAGAGGCTTAAAGATGGCTGCATCTGCTAGAAAACGAGCCACGAGGTTCTCTGAACAACAGTTTAGTTGGGACTTAACAAGAGACTAGATTTTGATCCGTGCGGATAACCTTTTATTTTATAAATATATAACTTTTATATTATATTTTATGTATAATTATTTTTAGATAATATATTACTGTCATTTAAAAAATATATAATATATAGTTCTAAATAGAAAAATTCTACATATGTTAAAAAATTTGTTTTTTGTATAAAATTATTATATAGTTTACGAATTCTAATCTTTTTAAAGGGTAAATGATATTTTAACCATTTTAAACGGTGAATGATATTTTATTAATTTATTTAAATGAAAAGTATTTTTTCAAAAATATTATTTTATCGATTTAATATAATTTTCATATGTAAATCATTTATTACCTCTATTTTAATATAATATAGACTATAACTATAAAATTTATCAATTTAGCATATTATATTATTTTATTTTGTTTAAAATAAAATTTTAATTAAAATTAATTTACAATAATATTATACTACTAATTACGAAATTAATTTACAATAATATTATACTAATAATTACGAAATTAATCAGTGCATTAATTAAAAATATTTATTTTTTAAAAAAAAATTGTTAGAAAAATAGAAAAAAAAAAAAAAAAAGAGTTCAAAAAATTAAGAACCCCATCTTAAGAAATCCGAATACTTTTTTTTCTTGTTAAAGCTCTGACATAGACTTGTTCTCTTCCTGATTATACTTGACTGTTGAAAAAGTTTTGTTCTTGACGGTTAACCGCAGATTGCTCTACTAACCGGATTTAAACCGGCATAAATCAGGGTTAGGTCGCCCGGTGCTGTCAAGCTGACCACATCATCTATACTTATATTAGTTTGCAACTCTTTTATCGTGTGTGGACAAATATATAACAAATATGTGACTGTGAATGGCACTAAGATTCTGTAGCCGATTAAATCTATGCACTAAGAGAGAAGAGAGGAAAAGGTCAATTATATCTAGACTTGTATTAGTTTTGCTACTCATTTATCATGCATATCAATGTATAACAGATATGTGAATGTGAGGGGGGACAGTACTAAGATAAAATCAATGCACGAAAAGACCATTCAAAAGAGAGAAGAGATGAAAGTGTCAACAAATGTGGGCTTATAGGAAGCCACAACATCTTCGCATTATTGACCATGGTCCATCGATGCCCTATAGGATCTGATCCTATCAAAGTTTACGGTCGCATGGTACGGAGTTCAAAACTCAGCCACTTAGGATATGTTTATCCGGGTCTCTTAAGATAAAATTTTTAATTTTTAATTTTCTTTTTCCATTTTCTTGCTAAGAGACGTATTTTAGATCTCTTATTTAAAAAACGATTCTTAATTTTTTTTTAGTTAAAAGTTAAGAAGCATCTCTTAGAGAATCTAAGAATCTCATGATAGGAGACATGTAATAAACATGCTCAAACAGTAATTGTTAGAGCATGAACAATCCTAATAGCTCCTAACTTAGGTTTTTTTTTTTTTTTTTTTTAAATAAAAAAATAAAAACGGATCAATCGCGGGCCGCCACGTGTCAGTAGGACCTGCGAACAGTGCAAAAACTCAACTAAGAACACCTCTTAATTAGGAGATTTAAAATGTGGTTCTTAAGGGATTTAGCGGGTCCCACCCGTTAAGATTCCTCCCTTAAGAACTCCTTTGTTCATGCTCTTAACATGAAAGAAAACTTTGCTCATATTATTTGTTTCCATTTTCTTTTTGTTACAACAACTATTGTTATTAGTGCGCATTTTACTATTTATCACATTTTTTTATAGTGATGCGTCCGTTTTTCTAAAACATGACATTAGTTACTTGTAATGTAAATATGTTGCATGTACTTGAAAAAGCTTACTATAAAAACGAATGTTATGAAGTGCTCACCAACCTACGAGGTGAAAGAATAGTGCTACCAATAATAAAAAATGAGTTATAAATAAAATAAGAAATGATGACAGAAAAAAAAAAGAAATTAAGTAACTCAACCATGAGCCCAAATAAAATAGAAAGAAGATAAGTCTTCATTGTCGGTAGTTGCTAGTTGATCTTTATATAAAGGCCACAAAGATGGAATATACGACGGGCGAAAACAAAAAGAAACTAACAAAGCATTCGAGTACTTGATATGATTATCATAGTGACAAAAGATTGGAAGATGAAATTATTTGCATTGAAAAGATGCCAATTATGCAACATTTTTTAATATATATTATTTATATAAATCTGGAAAAATCAATTTCGGTTACAAATTCGCTTTAGCCTAATTGAAATCTAATACACTAGATTCAAAATAGTCTTAGCGTAAAGAGAAATATGTTTGTATTATATTTGTAAATATCTCAAAATAGATTTAAACATTTAATACCGTCTATGCATTAAAACGTGTAAACTCTTAAATTGTTTTGACAGATATAAATCTTTTGTAAACATAAGAAAACAACACAGTTGTAAATATATTATGTTATCAAATTTTTAAACACAAAACCTTAAAATTAACAATTTTATGGGATCTTTATCTCTTTTAAATAGAGAATTAAAAAAAAAATCTAGTAAAATTTTCTTCACAAATTTCACACGTTGTGTGGCCTCACATCGCTAGCTTAAACAATAAAATTATATTATTGAGACAATTTGATTTTATAATCTTTGAAACAAACACATTTCTATTATAATTATTTACCTTTGTCATCTGGTAGCATATACATAATAGGAGGTATGCATGCATGTAATATTATAGTTTTTAATCCACCATACATCTTCATCCTTGTCTTGCAATATCAATATAGAGATAATTATTCTTCGCTATTATCACTAACGCCCCTCCCACTCCAAGTTTCATTGCATGAGAAACCATTTTAAAAATTGTATCTAGATCTAGAAGCATCGTTTTTTCTTCCAATTTTCTTCACATAGAAAAAAAAAGAATTAATAACTTTTGAATAGAAATTAAAGTGTAAAAATAAAGATAATATTTTTTACTTGGTTCGGCTCTACATGGGCCACATACAATCTTTCTTTGATTATATTTCCTCTTAAAAGCAATTATAAAACTCACTAGTTTATAATTCTTCTATCCTCTTTATTTTTGTCTTCGTCAATGACTGCAAAATTATTTGTCTTTCCAACCTTGTACTCGGTTTTCTTATTTCTATTATCAATATGATTTTTTATTATGTTGATAGAATTTGTTTAAATTTCTAATTTTTTTTATTAGAAAGCACATTATTTAACAGTTATATATTATATGTTTTACCTCAATTTGTGTAATTCATTTTGTTTGTTCAATAGATTAAAAAAATTGGCGTTGTGAATACTTGTGCGGCATCTGATATTTTTAGTTTAAATATTAAAGCTTTTGAAATGATTATATTATACAAAAAAAATAATGAAATTTCGGAATATTAGATAATTGAGAATTGAAATGAGAACTTATATATGCATCTGATAAAATAATTTTTAGTGATTTTCATCGAAATAACGGTGAATTATTTAAATGAATTAATTATTGACGTGTATATACCAATCAAATTTTAAAAGTTTGATAAATTTCAAAAAGCTAGATTCGTATTTGAAGGAATAAAATGATATTTGGTGTTGAAAAAGCTTTAAAAAGATAAATCTATTCGCATGTATAAAATTATGGGTATTTAAAGAAATGTATAAGGTTATAGATTTCTTTAGTGTATCACCTGATATGTAGAGTACATTTATATAAAATGTTATCAAATGTGTGAAGTTAGTATAAAGAAACGTATATTGATATGAAAAAGGTTATAGGATGACAGGTTTGACTAAACATTTAAGGTCAATAAACAATAACGAGTTTTATTAAAATGGTATTGGATTATTGTTTGGTTGATATAATAAGGGCTAGTCATAATATTTGCTTGTATTTAATAGGTTAAGCTATGAATAGATGCAACAACCTTTTTAATTAGATTTTTACCGTGACTTCACAGTCAAGTAGTGTGAAAATTTCATAAACAAAATCAGAAGATTCCAAAATCACATAACATACCTACGAAATGTATCATCCACAACCTACAATCTTTTTCATGCTTGTGGTTGAGAGGCTCAAAAAAAATGAAAAGGCAAAAAAAAATTATATGAGCTTAGTCATGAGTTTCATACTCATGTAGTTATCTTGAACTTTCTTAGAACTAAACATGAGTTTCATTCTCATGTATTTTTTTGTTGAACTATTAGATTGATTTGTCAACAAAACAAAATGTTATAAAGTTTTGGTTTAAACGTTATTAACCAAATCCTGTAATTTTATTTTATCTCCACATTATTATTGCATTCTACAACACTAATATAGAGTATATGATCTTCGTGTACTACATCCATGCTTATAATTCCCTGAAAACAGTCTACAAAAGAGATGAAAAAGATACAGGCTTTATCATACACTCATGGGTTGCAAGATTCAGACACAACTTATGAACTTATGGGGTGCAAACTGCAGAAAAAGCTTATGAACTCAAGTGTTACCATGTAAAACCATATCACTGCATATATGGATGCCCCTGATAATATGTATAGAAGTTCTAGTGGGATTTTTATAGCCTCCTCGGAGGGATTCAAGTGCATTAACAAAGCCAATATATGCATAATACCATTTTACTCTGAAAGATTTAAGTGAATTTACAAAACAAATATGAGCTGTGAATTAACTATTAGAACAAATCCCTTTGCTATTTACATGTTTACTTCAGCCCGTCTCACTGGAATCTCCAACCGAATTTCGTGTTCGAACAAATTAGAGAAGATTGGATAGATTTAGTTTGAAAATATCAATAGGTATAACACAAACCGATTAGGGAATTTGATGAAAGATCATTCTTCTTCAAGATTCAGAACCTTCACAACACCATCCTCCGCCAGAATCGTGTATCTCCTTGACCTAGTTTTGAGTTCTACAATCTTATCTGTCGCACATCCAATTCAACACAAAGCTTCCATGTGAAGTCACTGTTATCATCAGAGAAGCACCACTTCGTCATTGACTCCAAAGTCTTTCCTTCAGTTTCCAGGCATGGTTAACACTTTTTATGAATAAATTATTATTTTTTAATAAACTAGATAAAAAAATCTGTTTTTATATTTAGTTACAACATATTCAACATATCCAAATTTAAAATATGACACAGTAAGTTTCATAAATGACTTTAAATTAATAGATTAGATATTATATGGGACTATAGGAGTATAACGAAGTCTATCAATCGAATCTCCTTTGATATTTACTTTAGGATCTTACCATACTACTGAACTTTCACCAATTTAATGTAGTATTTAACTGAAGTTATTAGTTTGATTTTTAAAACTGAAAATATTCTTTTATCAAGTTAATTAATCTTATATGTGTATAACTATATTGTTATTTGATCTGGATCAACTTCTGTTTTTAATGGTAATATTTACTATTTACTTTATCCCTTGGTATATATAAGTTATTTATATAGTGTTTTATGCTACTTCCGTTTTATTACAATTTTGTTGTAAATTTTTCTCATACTAAAAGAAATGTTATCAGATTTCTATGTTGTCTTTATATACTCCTATTTTTCACAATACATGATATTTTGATTCAATAAATAAAAAATAAAAACTATTTTAAAAATTTTATTTAACCAATCATAGAAAAACTGTAAAATATAATTGGTTATTCTGTTTCCAGAAAAATTAAAATTAATATCAAAATAATATATATATATATATGTGTGTATATATATATATATATATATATATATATTGATCACGTGAAACTTTCATTAGTCTTAAACTCTAGCAAGGGATAGTTGTTCACATACCTAAGAACCGATTTGGCAACGCTGTCAGCAGCTTCATTTTCCTGCTAGGGAATGACACAAAAACAGAGAGAATATAGAACTAAAAATTCTTAATTAATATATGTATGCGTTTACTTTGATAAGCTAAAAATGGTATAAAACTAAAATTTTAGTATCAAAGCAATACTGAACATATAGAGCCATTCTTTAAGAAACAAAAAGAAAAAAAAAAACAATGCTGAAAATGTAGAGCCATTCCTTGAGAAACAAAAATAATTCATTGAGACTACTGCCTAAAATAAACTGTATTTTTCTATTTTAAATATAATTTTGTCCGATTGAGTTACATTATCATTCAGATTTGTAAGCTTTAATCAACTCTAATCCGTAACATTCGATGATCAGTTTAATTGATAAAAATGTGACCATCTAAATGATGTCTCACTGGTTGATAAGAACTAAATATGTCAATGGATTGATAAACTGGAATCTCAGTGCAATCTTTAACATTATTACATTTCAATGTGTGGTATAAAACTGCTGATTTGAAGTGTCACTTTTGGCCCTACATATCTTGATTTACGCACATTTAAAGATACTTTCAAATTTTGAACAAAAAAAAAAAGATACTTTCAATTAATATTTTGAAAAATAGTGAGTTTTCCTGACTTATTACAGCCAACACATTTATCGATTATTGATTAAAGGCTCTTTAGCATGTGAGTATGTGACAAGAAGAGCCACCAAATCTAAATTAAATCTTGTTTTTTTCTGTCGATGCCCATATTATTACTTTCCCAGATTACACAAAGAATTTCAGTTGTCTTTATTGGAAATTATTGTTTTATATTTTTATATAGAACTTGGAAGATAGAAAAATATAGAGAAATTTACAGGAGAGCGATAAGGGTTATTTGAATATGACTAATGATGACATTATATAGTTTTTTATTAATACTATTTAACTTATGAACGATAACAAAGAAAAAACTGTAAGGTTGAATTTTCCAACTTGCACTTTGTCACAATTCAAAATACATTATGGTAAAGAGAAACCATCTTTTGAAGCTTTTACTTCAACTCATGTTTTTTTACTTCAAAACATGTTTTAAATGAGCTTTCTTCTGATCTTTCTCCATCTTTTCACAGGAAAACACTGTCCTACATAAACTACAGCAGTACAGCATCACCAAACCGAACTTTACATTTTTTCACTCGACCATGCATAGACGTACAAGCATCATGGATGAAGTCTATCTGATTATAGTTCCATGCTGGCGATGCAAAGGAAACACCATATATGTCTTAATTATTTTGTTATGGTCCGAGTCATGAACTTAAAAGGAAAACAGTTTTGTTCTGTTCATGCTTTTTCTTGATTTTAAATACTATGATTAAACAATGAATTGGCAATGAAACGTCAGGGCACGTTTTAAAGTTGACGATAAGTTCCCCACTTCTACAAAGAAAGAAGCTCTTTCCTTCCATTATTAACTTAGGAAACAAGATAAAGTAATTAGATTGCCTACGTAGACATAAATTAATATCTTTGATTGATCTTCTTTTCCTCGTGGACTTAAAGTAATTCATTTTCACATTGTCTCATCAAAAACCATTGCCCTATTCAACAAGCCAACAACATTACCAAAACTCAGTATCTATTTCTTTTTTTTTCACTCAAACATAAACGAACAAACACTATGAAATTACTGAAATGAATCATACACAGCTGGAGTATTTTCACATAGTATTTTCGATGTTGACGATGCATAAAATGAATCATACACAGCTGGAGTAGCCGTGGGTCTCGCAAAGGAAGACATCGACAAAGCGCAGAAAAATGTGGATATAACATCGACCAATTATTATTTGTTCATAGCCAAACTTTGTTCATACAAATAATCAATAAAGAAAGAAAAAATGATTGGAATTTTTAGTCAATAAAATGATTGGAATTTTGAAACATGAGAAGCTGTGAGTGAGACCACCAATCCCGGTGAAATCGCTTTTACATGCAGAAAAAAATATTAAAAATAAAAGCACTTCCCTCCAAGTGGGGCGATACACCTCTATTTGATTGGAACGACTTCAAACGACAAATCCCTATCTTATATTAGGGCATGATTAATGCAGGTCTCTTAACAAGGGGTTCTTATTTTTTAAGAGACCGTATCTTAATTATAACTAAGAAAACTTAAGAACCGTCTCTTAAATAAGAGACATAAGAGACGTCTCTTATCCGGAAAAATGTAAAAAAAAAAAAAAAAATTAAAAAGAGGACAAAAAAATTAAGAACCCCATCTTAAGAGACCCGGGTTAAAGATGGCCGATCATGAAATAACTTCTCTCTATATATATATATTTAAAAGAAAAAACTCTTACATTACTCTAACTACTTTGTTTTCATCCCATGCACAATTACTCTTGTAGATATTTCGACACAATTTGATCAACACATAAGTATACAAACGGAAACCCAGACTAATAATCTTTAAAGAGAGATACATGCTACTAATAATTTCTTTTCCAAATATTTTAATGGGCCGAAAACATTAGTTCTTATTCGCATGGCCACAAGTTAATATAATCTGAGTTGCAATGTATTTGAACTCATATCTCTTAGAGATTTTAGAATGCCATGTACCATCCGACCAATAACTCGTGGTTTACGGTCGGGATCATAAAAAGAAAAGGTTTTGATACCAACAAGATATAATGAGGTTTGGGACAACAGTAAGAACTCATTTAACCAAAGAGCATGTGATCAAGTGTGTTAGAAGACTAGTCATATAGATCAAGGTTAAAAACCAAGCTACACAAATTTTAAAATATCGTTGTGATTCATTGTTATTGTAGATAACTCGTAAATTGCAAACATATATAACATTTTATAAATTTCAATATATTTTATGTGACAAACACGAATCCTATCCCGGTTATATAAAAAATAAATAAAAATTAACACAAAACTGCGGCTATGCGAAAATTAAAAGAAGAAGAAAACAAAAAAAAAATTACAAGAAAACAGATAATTTTAAAATTTATGAATGATAAGAAAAAAACAGACCAATAAAAGTCTAGAAGGAGTAGTATCACACCAATCACAATCAACTTTAGTTTCCTCCTTTCATTATTTAGATCCAAACCCAAACCTGAAGCTCATTCTATCCCATTCAGTTCCACTTTAACATCTTCCAAACAAAACAAAAACACAGAACCTCTTTCAGTTCTGAGTTTCATAATTTTCAGACCAAAAATATATATATATACTATTACTTAATTTAAAATAAGAAAATAAAGTATAAACAATTCTTTATTGTTTTTTCTTGGGAGATGGAGAACTCGTACGACTCAGCAGCCAATTGGTCTGATTCAACAAGTCCATATAACATGGTCTCATGGTCACTATTACAAGCTGATTCCTCAGATTCTGATCTTAGCCGCTTTAACCTTGGTTCCTCTGATGAATTTGTCGGTGGGGACGACAAGGCTGAGTCGGTTTCAAGAAGCCACCGTCTAGCGGAGAAGAGACGCCGTGACCGTATTAATTCTCACCTCTCCGCGCTCCGGAAACTCGTCCCTGATTCCGACAAGGTATCACCCTTATTCATACAGATAATGATTGTTCTAAGCTTAATGTCTTCGGTTTAGTCATCCATTTCGGTTTGTGCAAACCGGTTTTGATCTTTTAAGCTTAATGTTTCCGGTTTAATCATCAATTCCGGTTTTCAAACCGGTTTTTGACCTTATTTCGGTATTGGCACGGCTAGACTAATTTGTTTTGCAAACTTGTCAACGATTAATTCGTAATGTGATAATGGATAAGGTCTCAAATTACCATAAACCTTGAGATTTGAATGGTTTGCTTTGAACAAAATTCAATTCGAGTAAACTGGTTTGGCATATGTGGTAGTTGTTACAGACAAGACAGTTCTTTATATCAAATCACATTATATCCTTCATTTCTCCGGTTAAATTATGAAATCTAATCTAACCAAACCGGTTATTGGTATGTGAACAGTTAGACAAAGCAGGTCTCTTAGCAAGAGTGATTGAACAAGTGAAGGAACTCAAACAAAGCGCAAAAGAATCTCCCATCTTCCAAGATCTTCCAACAGAAGCAGATGAAGTAATCGTACTCCCTGAAACTATCACCAATGACACCATCATTTACAAAGCTTCTTTTTGCTGCCAAGATCAAACCGAAGCGATCCCAGAGATCGTTACGGTTCTCAGAAAGTTACAACTCGAGACAATACAAGCTGAGATTATATACGTTGGAGGAAGAATGAGAATCAATTTCATCTTAAAAGGGACAGTGACTACTACTACATCAGCAAAAGCTTTGAAGCAATCTCTATGCGCAGCGTTAAACCGAATCACATCTTCTTCTTCTTCGTCTACTTCATCAGTTTGTAGGATCAGAAGCAAAAGGCAGAGATGGTTCCTCTCTTCTAACTACTCACAATGATAACTTTCTTCACAATACCATAGTTGAAGATAAACCCATTTATTTTTTCAGGAATTTAAGATTAAATATCTTGCAAGATTGTAATAAAACTGGTGAAAATGTGATTAGATAGATAAAGGTTTAAAATTAACGAAGGATCCATACACATCCGACAAGAACTAAACAAACAAAACATAAAACTGAAACAAGATCAAGCAAAAGTACTTAGGACAGAAACAAAAACAAGGAAGCAGATTGAAAGGCGAAGTCTTTCAAGAGGGGAATCTCTCTCTACTTAGATCGCTGTCTCATCTTTCGTCTCTTCCTCTTCAACCTCCTCATACGCTTCTTCTTCCACTGTAAAAACACGGTTTAACCAGTGGCTTAGACAAATGTTAAAGAGACATAACAGATAGATAGATGAGTGTAACGGACATGATTCTAAAGATCAATAACATACCTTGGCTCTCATGGCGGAGAAACTCTTTTTCTCAAAACCCTAATCGCCGAGTTTATGGTGACGGAAACAAGAGAGGAACTGAAACATAACTGTGAATATATATATATCCTCAAGAACCCTAGTCAGATGTATTTATTTTGAGGCCCATGTAAATTTAATTGGGCTCGTCTATAAGTTTGGGCCTTAATGTTTATAAAACATTTATCTAGCTTAAAGAAATTAGGAGGTGAAGGATAGATATTTCAAAGTTAGGATATTATTTTTTTTGCAAACTATAACTTGTTTTCTTTTAAGCAGAATCATTGTTCACAGAATCAACCAGGAATTGGTAATGAAATGAAAGATAGATACACCAAATGTTTGGAGAGAAAATAGCTTTCTTAGCTAAGATTAAAGATGAAAAAGAACTTCTAATGTTCTATTTTCTTTGTTACGATTATAATACGCTTTGAATAGCAAATACATAAGGCAATCAAATGAGAGCAAGAACAAAGCCAAGTCTAAAAACTTTGAATTGTTATCAATTATCGCAACCATTGGAATTAAATCGCTTGTGAAGAGTTGGTGTGATCATACCAAGCTGCAAACTAGGTATCTTATTTATATCCATGTCATTGTTCTACACATAATATAATTAGAGTCATGGGAGTTTTTATTACTTGGAATAGTAATGTTTCGACGAAAAATCGACAGGTTACAAAGTATCTTAGGACCAAACAACACCGAGTCTACAAAATTTTAAAAGCACACATTCTTTATTAATTTGATTATTTCTTACAGAAACTTAACTATAGCATACAAACTTTGTCATCCAGTATATATAAAGATACAAAAACATTCCATTGACAGGAATATGATCATCGATTAGTATGATATGCAAACAATAGATGCATCCAGTGATGACCCTTAAAACGTATTCTCCCATTGTTTCTGCCTTGATTCATATATATATATATATATATATATATATATATATATATATATATATATATATATATCAAACTTGATATAACATATAAATAAATAAAACTCTCAGAGATAAAATGAGATATTTGAACCTCTGAAAGTCAAACAAAAATCGAAATCATCATCCTATAAGGTACTCTATGAAGTGTTGAACCAATAAACTCGCATAAAACTTTCCACCCGTTCTCCTCCTCTTCCACATATGTATATACTTTATTGGAACCGTAATTTCCTTTACGAATTCCCTGAAAATATACTAAAAAATCTTCAAAAGCAGTAAAAACACCCTCTTAATTATCTCTATATTTAAAAAAATATCCTCCAAACTTGTGCATGCAAAGCTCCTCTCATCAAAGATAATCTCCTTGATTCCTTTTAAAAATGAATCAAAAGTCAAGCAAGAAGGGATCAACAAAATCCCACATACTCCCCCAATGACTATACTCGTCTTCTCCACCAAAAGGCCAACCCGTTGAAGATCCATCTCCAACCATATTATAACCCGGATCCATACCTGTAGAACCAACCGGGTCAACAACGGCCGTGGATACTGAAAGACTTGAACCCACCGAGCCAGCTAGAGAATTCATATTCTCCATTGAATAATTGTTGTTATTATTACAACCACTTCCTCCTTGTTCTTGCCCTAACCCCACTTCATGACGTAACGACGTGGAGTTAACAACTGGAACATCTGTGAGCTCCACGTCACCGATCTTGTTATCGTTATTACACGAGTGAAGATTCTGATACGGTTGGTGATGGAACTGTCCCACTTGCATCATCTGATTCTGTTGTTGTTGGTGGTGGTGAGGGAGAAGACCATAACTAGGGCATAACATAGATGTCCCACCAGAAAGAAAGATGTTGTTGGTGAAAGGAACACCGTAATGACCAAAGGCGGAGGAGGCGGAGGCGGGGGAGGGACGAGGGAGGAGAGGTCTTAGGGTTTGAGTAGAGGAAGAAGAGGAAGAAGGAGAAGAGGAAGCGGCGGAGACGGTGGAGGAAGTAGAAGAGACGGAAGAAGGAGAGGAAGGTGATAAGTTGAGCTGAGCACGTGAACCGTAGAGGAAAACGGCGGCACGGTCGTAGGCACGTGCGGCGTCTTCGGCGGTGGCGAAAGTACCAAGCCACTTGCGAGTGCGTTTACGTGGCTCGCGGATCTCGGCGACCCATTTGCCCCAGCTTCTTTGTCGGACGCCACGGTAACGAAACTTGGAGTTGTCGGGACCACCTTTGCCTTTACGTTTGCGTTGTTGAGGGGAGGAGGTTGAGTCGGTTTGAGGATTGTGGGTTAGGGTTTGTTGGATGTTATCGTCAAGATTGTGTTGTTGGGAAGGTAAAGGGTCCATAGATGAAGAAGAAATGAATTAAAGAAATTGAGAGGACGAATCAACAAGGAAGAGAGAGTGAAGAGTGTTTGAATGTCACGGTTGTGAATGGTTGATTAGGGCGGTGCTTCTTCTTTTTATATATACTTCTCTTCACTCTCTTTTATTCTTTTTTTTTTACTTTTACTTAGCCCATTTGTTTATCCACCAATGAGATTTTTGTAGTTATTATTTACTAACTCAGCTTTGTTTTTGGTTGTGGTCACTTACATAATAAAAAAAATTATACAAGAAGTAACACAGAAAAGTTAGGGAAATGAGGCCAAATGGTAATAAAAACACTATATTTAATTAATTAACCAAAATTTCACTCTCCTATTCTCTTCCAATCTCTCTAAATTCTCACTACAAATTTAATTTTCTCTTTTTTTGATTATTTCACAAATAACCCCTAAAATTTATCAGTGTGTACGAGCATGAAGAACGCATATGAATGTCAGCGTTTCTATTCGTGTTTAACAAAAAGATGAAAGTTTCCCAAATCTATTAAGCTTTAGTTTGTCGCAAATGTTTGTCACTCTTTTAGTACTGAAATCAGTTGGTCTAAATTCAATTGGATCTTGTGAACAAACTCAGACTCAAACATGAAAATAGCAAAAACATTTTAAAAAGCACGATTGAGTCAAATATTTATTTTAGAATTTGTATAATTATGTGAATAAATAATTTATATTTAGTTAATTCTACTAAAAATATGTTTAAATTAAATATTGTATAAAGAAGGAAATGATCAAAATATCATTTATTAAAGAGCAGAAAAACTAAAAAAATATTTTATGATAGCTTTAAAAAATGTTTTGGCAAAAATAGATCTTAAAAAGAAAAATGACTAAAATATATTTTATTAAATGTTGTAAATATATTTTTATACCACATGGATTAACTAATTTAGACTTATGATTTAGAGTTATGAGAATGAATTTTAGAGGTGTAATTTAAATTTTTAAAAATAAAAATAAATATTAAAGTTTTCAAATTAAATAGTTATTTTAATCATTTTTAATACTATTTTGCGACAAAAACTTTTAAAAATGATATTTGAAAGAATTATCCAAAAATTTAAGTTATAATTAATAAACAATATATTTAATCTAAATGGATTATTTTAAATCTAGATTTTAAACATTATATTTAAATTTTTACTGTGGATCTTAAATTTTTATCTCAAAATCCTAATTTTGAAATTCTATTTTTCACTTTAAAAAACAAAAGTTTAATTTTAAAACCCTTCAATAAAAATTATTTTAGTCATTTATTTTTTTGATTAATTTTTTTTAAAAAGTTCCCAGAGTATTTTTCTTTATAATTTAATAAATCTATTTTTATTGAGCCTCAAAATTTGATATTTAGTTATATTTAAAGCTGGTTGTTGATAGAAGACTCGAAATAGCTTTATTTGCATTGTTCCCTTTTTTATTGAATAGGGGTTTAACATAAACAATTGATTCCAATAACAAAGTCCGCAAGAAACAAATCTCCCAAAAATATAATCAGCAGGTGAAATTACAATTCCAGAAGGCTTAAACCGGCGGATAATAAATCTATCTGTGAAAACAATAACAAACACTAAACACTAAGATTTTACAAATATCAAATCAAAATAGGACAAATACGAACAAAAAAACGAGCTCAAACAAAGGAGTAGAATGACAAAACCACCAGAGATTGTACTTTATTAAGGACGACCAACACACACCACTTCATACCACTTAGGAGCCAGCGCAATAAACATGATGCCATCCTAGAAAAAAACAATGAAAAAATCGGTTTACCATACGCTTTTGACAACCCGATGAAAAAAAAGATGACAACTCCAGCCAAATTCTTCGAAATGAGCCGGATAAACTTGCATGCAAGCAGCCAGATTAAAACAACCATCGCAAAAGCCATACCGTTCCAAGAGAATGTAATTTTTTTATTAATGTACCAAGATTCAAGTTATCCAATCAACATATTCGTTTTAAATATTTGAGCAATATTAAATACTCGATGTATTAAATTCTGTATGAACTGAATTGTATGCAAAGTCATCAATCATTCCGTTTTGCAACTAGATGATCATGCAGAGATGATAGAAGCTGGGAAGTGGAACGTCAAGTCCACAAAAAACGAGGCCAAACATCTATTGATTTTTAGTAAACTTCACATAGTTGATAGTTCTAGTCATTGTGTTGACAATTTGTATATTAGTCTCAAACATCTATTTATTTTAGTAAATTTAACATAGTTTTCCATAACTGCGATGTCATATTTAGCTTAGTTATATTTTTTCTCAATCAACTCTGTACGCAAGGCCGCGTGTTACTTATAGATATGCTGACTAGTAAACTAATATGAGATCAAGAATCCATATCATCAATTCTGAATTTTGGATTATACTACCTACCAATTCTAGTTATAACTTTCTTTCAATTCGTAGTAAAACCTAATGTTTTAGTTAGTATGTTTTCAGATATTTTAGAAATGAGAATGGATATTACATATAGTTAACGGTTGTAAACCCAAAACATACGTCGTCCAGACATAATTGATTTATTAATCAAAGAATCGGCTAAAATTAATTTTATTATAGTTGAATTTTGGAAAAGAAAAATAATTTAATTTGCGCACTCGGAGAGTGTTGCAGATGCATTGCTAGCTGCAGCCACTAGAGGGACAGAAATACAGATGCAGAGAAACTGAGAAGTACAGAAGTAATTATATTTCTGCGCTTTTATATAAACCATACATAGATATATGTGTTCATTTAAGTTCACTTCATACCATTCTTGGAAAAAGACTTGGTTTCAGTCAAATACTTCGCCCGATTTATAACTGGGAATTAGATGTTGGATTTTACACACTATTTTATCTTAGCAAAATTTATGTAGATGTTGAAAACACTCGCATGTTAAATAATTATATAGTAGTTAGTATCTATTAATGCGTAACTATACCTTAAATATTTATGTATACTTCGAGTGTAAGAAAAAGGATAACTGGACACACCACTTTTGTTCATTCTTAAATGTTTATTTAATAATATACATATTTGAAACCATTGGGTATCGATGCAATTGAAGATCTTTTAAATAAATAAAAAATAATGTCAATATAATACTTTAGGATTAGACATATTTTATTATTTCAATTTGAACTAAAAATTCAGATATTTGTAAATTAGGGTATCGATGCAATTGAAGATCTTTTAAATAAATAAAAAATAATGTCAATATAATACTTTAGGATTAGACATAATATATTTGATTTTATTATCTATTTCAATTTGAACTAAAAATTCAGATATTTGTAAATATAATAAAATCAAATATATTATGTCTATTATTTGTAATATACAAAACAATTATCAGTATGCACTATAAATAAAAAATAATTTACAACTACTAATATTACAAATATATAGATGCTATATTATATACAATTTTAAAATTATAAGCTTAGTTATATACTTATACATTTGAAACAGTATTTTTAAAATATTTTAAATTAATTATTTTAGTTATTAGAGTAACGTAAATACTTTTTTAATATTTTCAATAACTCAAGTATTTTATTAGTGTCCGTCTAAAATGATTTTGACGTCTGAACAGAAATATTAATACGGAATATCCATATCAATAAAAACAAATAGAAACATAGTGTGTTGGTTTTAATTTAATCATATACTAATTTATTATATTTGTTATTTTATCTAAAATACAAAACTGCAATAAAAATTAAAGTCACTTTAATATATGCTTTTTAAATAACATTTTTTTATATAAAACATAATAATATACTGTACTATTTTCGAGGTGAAGTAGATTTTCCTTTAAACTGTTAAAACTAGATTTTCCTGTAAATATCACAGATATAATAGAAAATTAAATGGAGATACTCTTGGGAATGTTGGAGTTGATATTATATACTAACAAACCTCCTCTTCCAAGGGATTTACGTTTTTGTTTGTCATCCACAAAACCATCAATTATATGTATGAAAAGGCATAAATAGAAAAAGGAAGAAAAATAAATGGGAATATTGCATGGGAGAGATGAGGTGGCGAGGAAGGAAGCAAAGACAAGAAAAGAACCAAAGCTTTTTATTGTGGTTTCTGAGATCTCAGCCCAATTGCCTTGGAACTCTCGCCTTTTTATGTCTCAGCAGAACCCAACTAGTTGCGCCATACATTCATTTTTCTTACATTTTATCCATATAGTATACCAATGTAGCTTGATTATTACAATCATGTAACTCACGTGACGATGGGTCCACTATTTGGTAACATGACGAATATTGATGAACCTTTTCCTTCTGTTCAACGATTTCCAGATTCTCAAGTTAATACTAAGTTAGATGATAATTAACCATAAGAGCGGACAAATACTGTCTATGCTTCGGTTCTGCACGGATCAAATATGATAGTTTCATAGGCAAGTGCTCATAAGTTTATGGGGGGATTTCACAACGTCTGAGCTAAGTCGTAAGAATACCAAATAACATTATAGTATTAGCCACAATCAACGTTGTTGTCTTAGTATCTAATTTTGGGAGTTTTAAGTTTACGGAAAACTTACGCTAAAAAAATTATGTATTAATATTTTGAGTTTCTCGTAAAATTAAAAATTTCACAATTAAATATATATATATATATATTGAGAACTCTAAAATTAAAATTCCTTCTTAGAAGTGTTCTTAGGATGTAGCCAATAACTTCAAACGTGCGAGTAGTTTGCCGGCAATATTAATTTAAAAATTTGTTAGCCTCTATTTATCAAAAAAGTTTCACAAATATACAAATTATTAAGCGTGATTGTTTATTTGGAAAAAACTTTAGAACTCAAAACGCTTGCAAAATAGACCAGTCCAAGAACTAGTTTAGATAAAATTTTCTTTCGAATCACATCATAAATCCAAAACCAAATTAACCTAAAGAATTACTATACTTTTATAAAATAAAGCAAATGGTTGGTGCGGGGAGAGGAGCATTGTCGAGCAAGATGAGATAAAATGTTCACAGACTCACAGTTCACATGCCAATAAACCGTGGGCTGCACTTTAATGAACATCTGAGATTGTGTACTGTGTGCGGATATATATATATATATGCACGTATTCTGTTTGGATAAGGACCTTTTCATGTCTGTTCGTATCTGATGTCTCCAAAATATCCATTTTTAGTCATCAAATCATAGAATATTAGGTGCCACTTAGCACGACATAGATGCATGAATAGAATGTCCACTGGTTTAGACAGAGCCATTTCAATGAGAATTTCTAGTTTCAAGATTTTTAAAATACATATTATATATATATATATATGTATTTTAAGAATTTTATATATATATTAGTATTTAATTGTAGAAATGTTTTGAATTTGATTTTTCGTAAAGTTAATAATTTTATAATTAAATATTAATATATATATATATATATATATATATTGAGAATTCCAGAACTAAAAACTTTTTATTGGAAGTGTTCTAAGCATCTCAAATTCTAAATTTTCTAATTTATTCCATTGGGTGTAAAATTTATTCTAATCCCATTGTACTTTCATAACGAGAAAATATAACCAATAGACTTTGCGCAATATACATAATAGAAAATCCAAAACCATAGGAAAACTATTTTTTTAGACAAAAAGTCTATGTTCGTAGATCCACAGTGTGCGAAGATTTCTCTGACTGAGCAGTGCAGTGGTGGAGTTTTTTCGGTTTGAGAACGTGACGTGAGAATATACATCTGCTTTGTTTTAGAACCTCCGGTTTCACCTCTCTCCTCCTTTCCTGTATTGAAGACGACATGTGGAGGTGTTGTCTGGAGGCGAGTTAGTGAGTGTGGTTTCGACCAACGATTCGAACCCACGTAACCAATCCGTTCTAAAGCTCCCCCAAGTTCCCGTTTTCTCCTTCTCACATGGTTTTTCCCTATTGTACTTTGGTGGTGGTTTTTCCCAACCAATCTTATGTTTTCTCCTTAAAAAATAAGCTCCCCCACTGGTCGAGGGCGTCCCCTATTTTTCTCTACCCCTTGGCTCCTGGTCCATTTTTCTCTTTCATAGTGGAAGCATCAAGCTTTGTATGGCTCGCGATCTATGGATCTTCTTTCTGGCGGTGATCTTAGCTGAAGTGGTGCAGTTCTGACAATCTTCCTTTGAGTATTCTTTTTGTATCTATGTTTCTAGCTAGGGGTTTCAGGACTGAACCTGCCATTTTGGGTTTTATGGGTTTCATGTTTTTATATCTTTTCTTTATTTAATTTTCTGTCTGTTTTATATATTAAAAACTTCAAAATATGATTAAAAAATAATAATAATGAAAAATAAAAGTAAAAATAGAATAATTTATTTATTTTTATTTCATTTTTCAATCAAAAATAGAATAAGACTAGAAGAAAATCTAACTTCATTATAGAACTTCTCTGTTTAACGTAAAAGTTGAAATAATATAGTGGACATACTGTAAATCCTATACATAATGTGTTAAGAGGAGCAAAATACTAATTTATATTTTACCAGTTAGTATAAGTGAAGCCCCATGAAAGCAACAAGACGAGGAATACAATCTCATTATGAACACCGAAGTGAATATAGTAGGATCATGCCCAAAGAAAAACATTAGTGTTTGAACAATCATTAGTAGCAAAATGTAGAGTTTTTCCATGTAGTAAATCAATGACTTTTTTGCTGTCCTTTTCTATTACAACCTTGTGGCGACCTTGAGATTAACAAGGTTGCATTGCCATTAAAATAGCTTGCAATTCACCTTCCATTGCATTACAAACTTTTCTTCCTCGAGCTTGTACCGAACCTTGATAATTACCTTATGCATCACGAATCTGATGTCCAAATTACATAGAGTCCCAAATGTCGAAAAATCAACTAACTCTTTTTGTTTCTCCACTTTATTCCACTCACTTGTATCACTCTTAGCATAACTCAAAACAGCCTTCCAATGCAACTGCTTTTGTTGAAAGATGAGCTTGTTTCTACTTTTCCATAATCCCCATAAGATCCAAAGTGGAAGTTCTAAATAATGTATTAAACGGATTGAAGAAGAAACATTAAGCAAGTTTCAAGTTTCTCATGAAATCATGCATTCGGATTATACATGATAGGGTTAGCAATTCGCATATAGATACAGTTGAAAAAGATGCTCCTCAGTTTCCTCTTCCTGATAACATCTCTGACAAATTACATCATTTGTATGTCTTCTTCTCAGATTATTACCAGTAGCTAAACTTCGAGACAGTAGTCTCCAAAGAAAGTGCTTTGTCTTTGGAGGTACTTTAATCCTCCAAACTTGTAGCTTTAAGACCACATACCCATATGTTGGAGGAATAAAGAGTTACATATAAACACCAAAATAGACTTAAAAAAACTTTTGTCCCCAAAATAGAATTTAAAGAGAAAAATGATCAAAATATACTAGGTTATAAATAAACATTTATACCATTTGAGTTAATTGATCTAAATTTAGGGTTTAGAGTAATGAGGTGGTGTTTTGGAGGTGAAGTTTAAAATTAAAAAAAAATGAAAAAATATGGAAAATTTCAAAATAAAAAAAGTTTATTTTGCTCATTTTTCTTTTAAAATCTATTTTTGTAACAAAAAACTTTAAAATGATCTATTGGAGAGATTTGACTATAAAATTATTATCCGGTAAATAAGTGGTTAACCAGTAGCCCTAAAAAAAATCAAACAGACTGAAAATAAGATCATTCGCTGAAACATCTTTAAAAGACCCCAGCTTTACTTAACCTGTTCCCAAATCCATTGAAACTCCTCCATCACTTGATTTCAATCATGGGAAAAAACTCCAAGCTAAGCCCTATTAGGGATATCTATAACAGAGAGGAGATATATACTTCCACAGAAGAAGGCAAGCATAATCAATGAATATAAGAAACTGCGCATCAACTTTTGGAATGATCTCTTAAGAAAGAGTCTTAGAAACATGCATGGAGCAAGAGTCGGACGAACCCAAAGTTCGGATCTTTTTATCGAAACTCAACCCAAAATCAAAGAAAGAAGAAGATGACTGTGATGAAAATCTAAGAGCATTTCCAACAAAAAATTCCAACTCCGGAATTCTCAAAATACATATATATATATATATATTTATATTAATATTAATATTTAATTATGAAATTTTTAATTTTATGAAAAACTCCACCCAAAATATTTACATATATGTATTTTGAGAACTCTGGAACTAAAACCTCCATTGAAATTGATCTAGTATTTTAGGTTGGAGAACAGATCAAAATCGCCTAGCGAAACATCAAAATCCGATTAAACGGAAAGCGTAATCAATCTCATTGATCGTACACTATTTTACAGACCAAAAAATCGTAACTCTCCTTCCCTCTGAAGGATTTATGTGAGTGAAGAGGGAAGAGAAGATTTTAATTTCTCCCTTTTAAAAAGATAGAGAGAGGTACGCAACATTATTATGTGTCAAATAACTTATTTTGGTAAGAGTGTCAAAATTCTCTCTGGAAAGATTAGTTATTATATTTTATATGATTCTATGATTAGCGTTGAACCATAAACAAGATTAGTTATTAAATGTATATGCTTCTATGATTAGCGTTGAACCCATGTATAAGTTGTGATGTGTTAGTCTGACTTGGAAAGTCCTATTTAAATTAATTAACGCACGTCTGCTTAACCAAAACTAAACATCTCCAACTAATCACATTTTAGTCAAACCATTTTTCAATCTTTTATATGGCGGTTTCAATGGTGATTCTCCTGCCCATTGGCCATTACAATTTAATATGTGAGAATATTGAATAATGGGAAATTATCAAACTCAAAAGTAAACATATTTCTACCAACATGAAAAATATGCAAACATGCGAATTTGGATATGACTAATATAATTTCGGGAAGGGATTCATTTGTAGAAAATATGTTTTGTAACAACATTATTCCTTGTCTTATGACATACCCTTTATCAAAAGAAAAACATTATTCCTTGTCAAAGAAGTCAACAAAAATAAAAATCTTGAAAAATTCAGAATATTAGTTATTCAGATATTATAGTAATTAGGGGATCTCTAACCCAACTCTATTTTTACTCTAAAATGGAGTGAAAAAAAAAGTATGGAGTAAAAGACACTCCAACCTTACTCCATTTCCTACTCAATAATAGAGTTTACTCCATAAATGGAGTAATTTTTTTTTGTTCATTTACTTCATTATGGAATAAGAAATGGAGTAGGGTTAGAGTATTTTTACTCCATATTCGATTTTACTCCACTTTGAAGGAAAATATGGAGTTTTTACATTGGAGATGTTCTTAGTCGTTGAACAAAAGAAAAGTAATTAGTCTCTCTCCTTTTACGTATGTTTTTTCATTTATTAATCTAAGGATATTTTGTGCATATAAAATGTTTAAGCTAATCTTTAAGAAAAATGCAGTATTCAGATAGATCTTCTTTTCTAAACAGTATATTTATGTTCGCATGACTATATGATGTAGTATAGTGAGTTGTTTTGAATTAGCAACGTGAAGCCCACATGTCACTAGATAATCGTCAAATGTTTGTTTTCACTTATGTTTCTTCATTGATAGTCAGATAAAAAATTCATTGTATGTCATTATACTACACGAGTTGTGTTGATCATCATTCATTTTTTCAAAGTTGTAATACATAGCGCCAATGCATAGCTTCACGGCGGTTTTGCCGACACAACGCTAACTAGCATCAATGGCGCGCTTCTTGGGGACCAATGCACAACAAGACTAAATCCATAGATCTCAAAATTAACTTTCCCCCTTGCGTTGATATACGAATATGGCCAAAAACACATTGGTATGAGGAAAATAGATTTAATTATTAATGTAAGTCATTGTTTCGATGTGCTACTCAAGCAGGCCTATTCATTCTAATTTATCTAAGAGAAGCACGATATATTGATCATACGAGCCACCATTACGCATTTCGCCATGATGAGACGAGTAATAGTATATATAGATATAATATATCATACTATATAATATATATATATATATACATACTTCATTCTATATCATTGTGATTTAGGTATGGATTCGAATAAACAAATTGGCTTGCTGAGCTTAAGAATACAAGAAGACTAGAAATAATTATCGAGTCAAAACTCAATATTATACTCCAAGTTAATGGAAGGAGAATACCTCATTTATTTTCAAAATTAAGAAGTTAAAATTGTTATTTTCTCGCAACTATTATTAAGCGTTAGGGCTCATCACAAGATTCTCGTAGGAGTCAACGGCGCTCGACGGAACGGCGACCATTACTTTAACGGCATCACTCTGTTCAGGAACCGGAAGTAACAAACAGTAACGATCACAACAAACCGATCCCACATGAACCGGTTTACCAAACCCAAAATCAAGCTTTTCTAAACCGAGACGTGACCACTGAGACAGTATCAAGACTCCGACAGAGTCAGGACAAGCTTTCGCCTTGCTCACGGCTTCCACCACCGATCTGACGTAATCATCGCCGACTCGTTCCTTCGCTTGTTTCACGAGCATCGCCGCGTGGCTTAACCCTTTCTCCGTCAGATCTTTCACGGTGGTTTGCGCGCATCCGACGACGAAGGCGTTCCCGTAGAACCCGGTTGGTAGACTCGGTTTGACTCGGTCTCGGATGTTGACGCTGAACAAAAGCTTGAGGGTTTGGTTGGAGGGTAAGTTCAGTGATCTCCCCCAGCTCCGCCATACATGCGCAGAGAGCACCTCGAAGGATGTAGACTCACCGAGTCGACTAGCGAGGTTCTTGAGCTCGGTGAGTCTCTGTTTTTCAAACACGACGGATGTCGGAACGAGCCGCTCGGCGTTGAAACCGGTTAACGAACCCGCAGAGGTCGGGAACCCGGTTAAACTCGGGTGGTTCAACGCGTCACGAACCGGAGACGGGTTAAGCAAGTGACGATCCCACAAGTGTTTCCGTTTCACGTCGCTTTGACTCAGCGAGTCTCTAGACAACTCGGCGAACAAGGTGAGAAACTCTGCGCTTCCGATACCATCGGAGACGCAATGGTTAGCACCGACGGCTAAAGCGGCGCCACCGTCTCTTAGCCAAGTGAGCTGGACGACGAGAGGTGGAGCACCAGCGAGGACGTCGATGACGTTGAGGGAGAGAAGCTTTCTCCAGCTAGTCACGTGCCGGGGAGGTTTCTGAAAGTCAAGGCACGTGAGGTGGTCAGATACAGCTTCGAGAAACAGAGCACCTTGGCCACGGCAGCTAACCTCGAGACCTCCGCCACCGTTAGGTCGCTCACGTACGCGGCCGGAGAAAGGGAAGTAAGGAACTAGGGCGCGGGAGAGTGCTGACTTGAGACGATCCGAGAGAGAAACCGGGTCGGAAACGGGTGGGTAAACGAGGAGGTACTCGATGGTGAATCGGAGGAAAAGCTGAGAATCTAAGGCGGAGAGAGACAGAACAGAAGAAGGTGTTTGGTCGGAAGGAGTAATAACTGTGGCTTCTCTCACATTAACCAATGATCCCATGGTCTGAAATAAAGAAGGTGGGTCTCTGCTATGTGTATTATATATCACTCTCTGCTATGTAACATTCACGTAGAGAGAAGTATGGAGACAAAGGGTAATTTTGTAATATGAGTCTTCTTTTCAGACATGGTATGTCTTGTGTGTTGTGTTCATGCATATGTACTTTTTGTGTGTACGTGTTCCCTCCATTGTTCTCATAGATTTTCAAATCTAGAGGCTTCGTTTTTGATTTTTCAATCTAGAGAATAGTGGATGATAATCATGCATATACCTTCTGTTTAATATACGATATAAAGGATATAACCTACTTTTGTGGAAGATTGTTTGACGAATATTTGGTTATTTGGGATATTTTTTTGTTTTTGGTGGTGTTGAAAATTGAGGTGGATCACTACTGGTCGATGATAGCCTATGCGAATACGTACCTCGACGGCATTTGATATAAGTTAGAATCAGCTGGTCTATTAGGAGATCAATAATTTACATAACACATGTACACGTTAACTTATCACGTACAAGAACACAAGTTTCATCTATATACATGCGTACAGTTTATATGGCTGCATGTATAAACTGCCTAAAAACTGTAAGAATGCGTTTTACAATTCAAATGATTTGTACACAAATAATTTGTAGAATAAGGATTAAATATACTAATCTATAAAAGTTATGAAAGATAAATCTATACTACTATTTGGCAAATGTTTTAAAACAAATTTTTACAAAGTTAGTTAAAAATATCACTAAGCCCGTTGTCTTTATCTTAATTAGTTGTAGTGCTTAGACCATCTCCAATGTTTTTACTATTTTTACTTTTAGTATAAAAAATTCTATAATAGAGATGAAATATGTTCAATTGTATTTTTTTTTGTAATAAAATTCAAAATATATAGTAAAAAATAGAGATGAAGTTTGTTTCATAGTTTTGTTTATTTATAAGGGAATACATAACGATCTCTATCTTAAACAAAAGAAATAACAATATAGTGGAGTGAATTTGCCTCTAAATGTTATTAAAAAGTAAAAATAGTAATTGGTTGAAAATATTCTTAGTAAAAAATATCTATTTTGCAATTTTTTTATTCGTTCGTAAAGTCTTTGATTTTGAAGTCTTACCGTGTTAAATGGAAGACTAAAGTTGATTGAAAATTAAAAGTAAAAAAACCTTTATTTGTGTATGAATGTTAACAATATATGCAAGTAACTCATCAACGCCAAATATGTGGCACATATGGTATATGTTTTTAATAATAATATGGTATATTGTTAACTAAAGTCTGCATACAAATCTTATTATATAATAGGATCGAACCGTTTATTGAAAGTGGTAAGCATTTCACCACTTTCAAAGTGATAAGCATTAGAATGTTTACAAAAAAAAGTGGTAAGCATTTTTGGATGAAAAGAACAAATATCATAACGGATTTTGTGTAAACACAAAAACGCGACGAAAGTAACCTAATAGCATGAGAAATAAAGGGACATCCGGCTAAATTCGACTAACAATTAGAATTGTAAAAGGAAAAAAATGTCTATAATCTTTTTTAAGTCTATAATTAACCTTGAAAACGTTATTGCTTTCCTGTTTATAATTATTTTGACGTATTGAAAGGGAAATGATCGTGAGAATCAAATTAGTTGTGGTGGCGGTTTACAGTGTGATGTGCCTTGTTGTTTGCGCATTGGCGTCTGTCTTCAGCAGCGAAAGATTTTTGTGCCAAGATTCTCTTGGAATAACTTTATTGGACAAAGACAAAATATACTCATGGAACGTTATATGATAGTAAATGCATACTTGTGGTGAGACTGATCCATTAGAGTATTCGGATCTCCATATGAATTCATCAGATATGTTATTTTAGTATCTAGATCCGTGATTTTATTATTCGGATCTGGATTCGTGCATTTTGGATATTCGGATTTCAGATATTCGGTTTAGATATTGTGATACCCGCAAATATCTAGATTTAGATTCTGATTCATAAAAATAATTAAGAAATAAAAATATATTTTAAAATACAAAATTTATAAATATATATATGACATATAATATTATTAAAATTAAATAGAATATTATATTTTATGTATAACATTAATATATCGAATAAAATTATGAAATAAAATTAAAACTCAACATATTTAAAAAATGGATCCGGATCCGAGTATCCGACTTAAAAATTAAGATATCCGAATTCGGATCCGGTTTGAAGGAAACTGAGGTTTGACTATCCAAATTCGGATCCGGGTATCTGGATATCCTCTTATCAGAGCGGATCCGGAGCGGATCTCGGATCAGACACCGAATATGTATAATCGATAGTCTACAGAGCTAATGCATACCCTTTCTTAAGATTACAGAAAATATTAGCTAGAGAAAAAGATATCAGCTACTATTTGTCTTGATTTCCTACTTATTAGTCACTTCTAGTAAGTCTAATTAGATGAATAATATATGTGAGTTGTAATAATTGTTACCATTGTTGCTACTTGTCTTTATTATTACGCATCAGAATAACATGATGTTATTCTGACACAGAAAATACATAAACATTTAAACATTTAATATTAGACTGAGCTGCAATTGAAAGCAACAAAAAGAGGCAACGTCTCTCTCTGTTAAATAACCATGAGCCATTGCTGATATTGAAGGATTATATACACGAAAGATCATTAGACTTTAAAATTTTCAAATTGTTAGCAATCCAGTATAAATAAACATGTGCACTTTTAACTGAAATCATATGTATAGAAAAATTCGAAAGCAATTGATCCAAAAAAAAAGAATTCGAAAGCAATGCCACTTTTTCTTTAAATTTGCTTGAATCACTGTAGTGGTCTTGTCAATTCTAGCATGGACCCATAAATATTTAACGTGGTCACTCGTATAGTATATATGATCTACTTTTCTTGTAAGTCATATTTGTCTTCTTCTTTTCGGTATGATATAAAGTTTTTTTTATCTATGATGATAAAAACAGTGTACTTTCGGCCTTACAAATATTACCTCTTGTAATAATCGAAAATGTGATGAGTAGAGTCGAAGGTTTAAGGATCGATGAAATCTTTAGGGCATCATTATCCCTAGGGTTTTTAATGCTGTTTTAAAAAGAAAGAAAAAAAATTAAAAAACGAACCAATCGCGGATCCAGCCACGTGTCAGTGGGGTCCGCAAACAGTGTAAGAAACTCTCTAAAACCCGGTTCTTATTTAGTAGTTTTTAGAAGCGGTTCTTGCACTGTTCATAGGATCCTACGTGTCAGTGGGGCCCGCGAACAGTGCAAGAACCCCTCCTAAGAACCCCGAATAATCATGCTCTTAATACGATGGAGTTTCTAATGAGAAAAGAAGATGAACTGGAAGCAGATATCTAATGTGAAAGTTAGATTATGATGTCCAAAATTTTCTTCAATATGTCTTATCATCAAACTAAATAATTAAGATGGTGGGATACATTTCACATTCCCATTGAATAAAAAGATTAAAGAAGATGATTCGGTAATCCAAATAAATCAGTTTTCTAATTTGTTTTGATTCTGTTTAATGAAAAAAATAATGAAGATTTAGGAAGATTTTGTACCAAGAAAAAAGGGTGAGAAGATTGCTTTATGGGGAACAAACTAAAGGGTGACTTGATATGGTATGCAGATGTTACGGTAGGCATGTTTTTTTTCTTTCTTTATAATTTTTGGGGACACTCAAAGAATCTAAAAAGAGTAAGTCATCTACGAACTTCAGTTGTACAGAGTAGATCTGTAGGTGCATGCTGAAAAGTGAAAGACACTTTCCATATAAATATACGTCTTGTTCGTGTCGGTGACACCGAGAACACGTAAACTAACAAGGAGAGGCCACGCTGAATGATGAAAATTAAAGATAAAATTAAGGTAAAAAGTTATGTTATATACGGTCTAGTTTGTATTTTTCAGAGCTGCTGCTTCTTTTGTTACTTGTTAGTTTTTATTCAAAACTAATTAGTAATATATAAATTAGATAGTTCCTTTTATATTGATTACTTCAAACTTGGAGTGTTGGTTACTTTAATTTTTATCTCCAAATGGCAAATGTGTTTCTAAAATCATATAACTAACTGCAATTTTGATACCTATTTTATACCTAAGTTTAATACATGAATACGGAATAATATTACTACTTGTGTGAACAGGATATATATTTTTTAGAGATGACCTTTATAAGGGGTTTTGTATAAACGTAATTATGTAAAATCTGTATCATTATAAACTCGATCATTAAACCAAAATGACTTGATTACAACTATTGAAAATACATACTATTCATAATATTTACATAAAATTTTGCTGACAAACATATTTTGTGTCTACAGCCGAAGTAGCTAGAAAAAAATCTTGATTGAATGAATAATTGTATTCGACATGAAAATAACAACGCTGTGACCTTTCATCATACATCATATGCGAAACCACTCTAAAGCTCCATTAATTGAAAATTACATGAAAGAATGATACACATATAGTTACACATTTCGTCATAAATGTTAAATGTATAGTTATTTTCATGTTTACAAATACAAACAAGGAAGTGAGGAAGGTTCGAGTGCTAACATGTAAGGCCTATAACCGCACTCTTAATGATATCTCGATCATAATAAATGCAAAGAGTGGTTGTAAAGTTTAATCTACGTACCAAAGAGAGAATTTGTGTTTATGTTTGCCAAAGCTTTCATGTGGCCAAAGATTTGTCGGCTGAGACATTTTCACTTGCATGGAGACAAACTTATAATCTGCAAATCTTTCATTACATTATCTAGATAGCATTTCACGTACAAACTATGTCAACTTTGTATAATAGGGATTTGGAATTTTCACAGACACATATAATAATAATAACTTGGATACAAACAAGAAGTGAAGGACTATTAATTATTCTTTGACAATAGCTAGCTTACCAAGTGAATTTGCCATCTAGTGTATATGAATCTTGAGATTAAAAGGGTTCTAAACAATTTAGTAAAACTTGTTAAACTTTTTTTATATAAATTTGGGAATTTTTTTCTAATATATATTTTTTTAAAAAAGTTTAGAAGTCTTATGTCAATGTTTCATTTGACTATGCCGAAGAGTGGTACCACTGTTAATGTAAAATGGAGGACAAATATTGTTGACAATAATGGAAAAGATCACATCTTACATATATGTAATAGTATTAGTATATTACATGAAAATCCCCACCAGTTAAATTTAATAGTGAATATATATGTCGAAAAGCAAATTTGTTTTGTGTAAATGTTTGGGTGGTAGACTGTGGACCTATTAGATGGTTAAACCATAAATTAATTGGTAATTTGTTCTGGATATTTCAGACGATCGAATTAAACATATATATACACGTAAATCTAAATTACAATCTAGAATGAGCTAAGATTATATATGCACTTTGCATCTTTACCCCAACATTTTATGTTTTATTTTCTTGATGTGATAAGCATTGTTTTCTTCTTCTTTTTGTCACAACCCCTCTTTTCGTTATCTTCATTCTCTTTCTCGACTTCTTTAATTATCTGTTCAACCATACTAAGAAGAATTCCTCGCAAACAATTGAATCCAAGTCTTTTCACACAAAAAGAAGATGAGATATTCTTTAAAAGTGAATCTTATTCCAAAGTCATAGCTTTGTTTTTTTTGTTAGTGTTAATCAAAACTTAAATTTATTAGTCTTCAGTATAATACATATTATAATATTGATATATATCGGTTAGTTTTCTTCGTATAGGTGGTGGATGTTACTATATTACTTAACTGTAAAGTAAGATAAGATTTGTTCAGTATCAATTTTGGTACATATCACTTAATCATCATCTTCTTATTATTGTTTACACCAACACATCTGTTAATAGCCTTACAACTAATAAGTAAAAAGCTCTTTCCAAGATTTTGATCAAATTCATAAGAAAGAACGTCTCATTAGAAACATAAACGGGTTTTACTTACTGGGCCAAGATTACTTAAATGAGCTTATGATACTACCATAAAAGCCATTTATAATAAATCAATTTTTCCAAATCACCTTTTTCTTTGGTATGCTACGGGTTACAATTAAGTTTATTCGAAAAATCAAATTTACTTTCAAAGAAAGTCCACGACGACGACTGAGAGTAAATTGTATTCTACTTTCTGTTTCCCATCAAATTGGTGTCTCAAAACATCTATATTTCACGCTTGAAAAATATAAAATCAATGAAGCAGAAGCTTACAAATTATTTATTCTAAAAATTCTATGATGTCAAATATATTAACACCACCTTTCATATTTGTTTGACTTAGAAATATATGATATATATCTATGTATTGTTCAAAATTTTAATGAGAAAATTATAAAAGATATATCTATATATTGTTCATATTTAAATAAATTAACACCACCTTTCATACGAAAAATATTTTAATGGAAAAAAAACAAGGAGAAAATTATAAAAGAAATTTCAATCATTTAATATAGTCAACTATACATTTATTCAATCATGTAGTCAAGATTGTGACTCAACCTCTCCTCTCATCTCCTCCAAATCACTCCAAAGATTTACTTTCCTCCTTCTCTTTAAAATTAGCAACGGTCATTTCCTCCTCTTTAAATTCCATTCAATCCAGAGTCTTTGCCTTCTTCCTCTGTCGATAGTACACCTTCTTAAACCTATCACAAAGATTGAGCAACATTGTCAGTAATGAAAGGTAATACTTATAAGATAATCAGTCAATGTTCAAACTTCCATAGAAAAATCAAAACAACAATGAGTAAACTAGTTCATGTCTCTGTCTGAAACAAGTGCAATTTCTTCATACGTGTCTAAGTAAAGCTGAAGATCGTACAATTTATACAAAACATGAGGCATACTAATCTGGACTAGTATGTCCGCACAATTCTAAGATTCTTAGATGGATATGATCCTCTGCTTTAGAACTAAAAACTGACCTTTCATCACTCCTTTTTGTTAAAGAACTTGTCCAAAGCTTTGTTGAAAAATGTCTTGCAAATCTCCCACAAGTTTTCAGTTTTGAGTGGATCTTCCCCTGAATAAATTAACTGATAAAGAAAGAGAAAAGCCAGTTCATATTACAAAATTGAATTTGAATGATTTAATTGAAAATAAAATGTATACTTATTGCCACTGCTTTGTCAATTACAAATGCTCTAATTGGATTCTGTATTTTTCATTCTTCAATATCTTGCTTAATTCCATTCATCTTGAACATTACGATGAAGACACTTATTCCACCTAAGATCCTCCAACCATCGCCACTTTGTGATTCCACATGCACCTTATAACTGTTTGCAAACACCAAAAACCAAATCAAACACACAATCATCTAATAAAATAATATAAAAAGTATTCACACTAACCTTTCCTTCCAAATGAGTGAAAGGAGAATATTTTGATTCACAAGATAATGCATATAGTTGACAGACATCTTTGAACCTAACATACGTGAAATGAAAACATGATTAAGTTGACTATGTGGTTCACATTGCTTTCACTGTGGAAGTGAATTATGATTCATGGCAATCTCCACTGCAACAGAGACACATATACTACACATAATGTCTAACCACATTGACACTAGTCACTCTATTGTGAGAAGTCAAAACAACTCTAACATCTTCATAGTCCAAGTCAATATGTAGTCACTACTTTTCTGCACTAAATATGTAGTCACTACCTTTTGTAGAATTCATCTTTTATATAATGAAAATGTGGTGACTATCTGGGTTAATTCGTTTACTCAAAGATAAAAATTATATAATATGTGACTATTTTCACCCCATTTGTCAATTTAAATCCTCTTCCTTTATAAAAAAAAATATAAATAATATCATATTTCTTTGAATATAGTCAATTACAAAAGAAATATAGTTAACTATACAATTTTTCAATCATTTAATATAGTCAACTATACAATTATTCAACCATTTAGTCAAGGCTATCAAGTGACTCAACCTTTCCTCCCATCTGGCTAATAGACACATACTATGCCTCTAAAATGTTAGCTTGTGGCTCATCTAAACAGCTCCTAGATTTTATCATTTTCTGATGCATTGACAAGCTACAATCAAAAATTTAAAACAAAATTCCCTCGGTGAAATTCATTCATAATTGGTAGTCTATACTTTGACATGTATATAATCTGGTGTCATTGATAGTGTACAAAATGAAAATCACTTTTTACTTCTTGATTCTTTTTCTTGTCTACTAATCATAGCTCCGGTTTAATGGGACGCCAAAATCCCTTCCGACCAACCAGAAACCGATCCTGGTATATTTTGGTTGACCAATGAAGCGAACCAAGTATGGATTCAAGGTTCTTTATTGTTTCCATGGTGTCTTGCACCACAAGGTATCCACCTGGTCTCAACACCCTATCAATCTCAGCTACCACTTGTACAATCTCACACCTGGAATCATCAACAAATGGTCTCTGTGTTAGGGCTAATATATCAAACCGGAAGTCTTGGAACAAACTTGAGCTACACAGTGACCAAAATATATTTCAAACCGAACCAAACTAGTTAATGCTTACCTTTGTGTGACATCTCCCAAGTAAAAACTGGAATGCAACAGATCGTATGTTCTAGGGTAAGTGTTCAAGGACTCACACCAATCATGGTAAACTCCGATCAAGCCACGATCAAACACGACAGATAGAGTGTTTGGTTTATCCACAGGAACAACATTCATCACCCAGAGAGGTCGGTTTATAAGTGCAGCAGCAAACCTATCACACCAAAACATATAACTCTGTCAAGTTCTGCTTCTGTAATTAAAAACCAGGATTCTTTTTTAAAGTTTCAGAGAAATGTAAAAGTACCCGCCAAAACCAGCACTCATGTCCATCACGTTCCTCACGCTTGACCAGTTTACAGCTAAACGTTCAAGATAGACGTCAGATACAATCGCTGACCATTTCTCTGTATCTTCCTTGAATGTTTTCGCGTCAACCAAAACACTCACAAGCCGTTTAGGCCATAGTTCAGGCCAGCTCTGGACACCTCTACTAGGTAGTTTGGAGATGCATTTGCGGAGAGGAGCATACCTAAGATTTAAAAAATCAAAAGGGATATGAAAGAGTGAACATATACATATTCTTTTATGTGAATGTGAGGTTTTATACCATGAAGCATTTACATCCTCTTTAACGCAAAGAGGTGGTTCTTGCGTGCTGCGTTTATTATAGCAAGATTCTGAAGTTGGCTTTTGATATATCACAAGTCCGATTCCAGAGGAGTCAACCGTCTTTGCCACCACCTTCCAGCAAATGGATTTAGTCAGAGAAACCATTGCTACAAAACAAAGAAACATAAAAATCAAGATTCAAGACCAATGTTGTATAACCAAATCAAGAAAATGATTGTTACCAACCTGTCCATATCTTGCTATCTCTGTCATTATCTCGATAAACCGGTGTTGCGGACCATATGAAGAAACCTCCTGGTCTGAGTACTCTGTTGAGCTCCAACAAAGGTTTACCACCTAACAAATCAAAACAAAAAGACCATGAAGCCTTGAAGCTTAAGCAGCGTTAAGAGAGAAAGAAAGGAGACAAATGTTACCATCAGCATCCCAATGGACTCTGCACCGAGCACAATGGATAAGATCAAACGCATTGCTCGGGAAAGTAAGCTGTTGCGTCCCAATAACAGAAAGTGTTGCAGGTATCCCTCGTTCTAATGCGAACTGAATCTGAGCTTCGTGTTCATCTTTAGGGGCAAACGACATTGTAATGACATCTTTGTCTAATAAAAACCCGCCAAAGCTAGCAACACCACAACCAACATCTAACACAACCCTTATGTTTTTCCCCCATTTGATAACAGGTAAAGCCTGTGGAGTGTGAAATGGATTCAAAACAAATAGATATGGTTTTGACTTTTGACTTAGACAAAGAAGGGAAAGAAGAGCAAAAAGTGCTGACCTTTTGGATGAACTCAACGTAGTTAGTAACTCCGTATTTGAATTGAGTACCTCCTCCGGGGAAAACTAGAAACTCACCGTCTTTTTTAACCCAATTTTGTTCTTTTTTGTATTCAACAAGCTTGGGGTGAGGAACATTGTCATACCATACCTACAAATTAAAGAGGAAACAGTTAAAGAAAATGTTCCAAAAGTACAAGATCGTGCAGTAAATTTCTCAATTCATGTGAACTAGTACAACCTCTCTTGGTACTACAAGTAAGTTTATTAATATAAAGCCTTAAAATTTGAATCTACAATTTACTCAAACCGGTTACTTGCAGGACTGAACTTTCTTCAGATCAAGCCGATCAAAAGCTAGAAAATTTTCAATATCTTACTAAAAATGTTCTAATAGTACATGATCCTACAATAAAAGTAAGTTTTTGCATAAGACTTCAACTCTGAATCCATCAGACCCTGAAAAAAGGATCTCTCTTCTATACTTAAAGCACTAAACTCAAGACATACTCAAACGGGTTACTTGCAGAACTGAACTAAATCAACTATCTTCAGATCAAGCAGATCAAAAGCTATAACTTTTCAATATCTTACCAAAAAAGAAACAACAATTAAAGAAATGTTCTAACTTTCAATGAATTACTCAATTAACGTGGAACGAATACAACTTCTCTGAAGTTTCAGGTGATAAAGCTTTAACATTTGAATCAATCAGACTCTGAAAGAGAATCTCTCTATCTCCTTTCCTTGTAAGAGAAACACTAAACTGAATATATATATATATATATATATATATATATATATATATATATATATATACTTAAATGAGTTACTTGCAGGACTAAACTAAACAACATAACTAACTAAAGCTAGACTGGTACAAGAACAGGATCTGTCTCTCACCATGTCCCGGCTCTTAGGCCACGGAACGGGCGGCTTATAATTATCGGGCAAGGGCACGAGACACTTAGGACTCGGTTCAGGACAATGACGCTCACGATGTTCCATATGCCTCCTAGATTTAAGCTGCTTAATGGCGTCACGATTGTCCAAACAAGGAATGTAATCAACAGATTCAGGGCCTTTACAGAGATCCCATTTAACCACCTCCTCGTCTGAAGCGTTGAGCTTCATCTTCATCTTCTGTGGAGTTTGGTCGGAAGAGAGGTCGAGGTTTTGAGGAGGAGTTGCGGATTTGGGGAGTGGTGTGTAGTCGGTGGAGAGAGAAGGGAGAGGGAATCTGAGGTTATCGGAGGTGAAGAGGAAGAAGGTGATGGCGATGAGGAGAGAGGTGAGGAGTAAAACGACGACGTGTTGTACGGAGATCGCCATTGGAGAAGAAGGATCATTAGAGAGAAAAAGACAGTAACGAGAAAGAGTTTCAGGGGAAGAAGAAGAAGCTGAGCTGAGAGCTTTCACATTGTGATTTAGATTTTGGCAGAGAGCAGAAGTACTAAAACTCTGATTCTTAACGCACCGACAAGAGTAAAAAAGAAGGAATTTGTGTCCGATTGATTTTTTTTTTCACTTTCCATTTTTGACACCTTTTTAAAAAAAAGAAAATTCATGTCTTTTAACTTTTAACCCATGGGTTTTAACTAAATAAATTCGGAGTATTCAAATTTAGCCCAAAACCTAATTCACAAACCCGCTATTGTAATTTCACTTTTTATTCCTTAGTAACAAAAATCGTATTTTATTGACTCAACTATTTTAAATATATATATTTAATTACTATTTATTTCGTTTCAATGAAGAATCCGTTTGATCTTTTTACAAAGATTACAAAATTGAAAGTTATTAATATTTTTTTTGATTATACATATTTAACTTATAATTTTTGAGATAAATAATTTTTTTTATAAACCAATGTATTTTATAATTAATATTAAATTTAAAATAAATATAATTATATTAAAAATTTAAAATGATATTTCTTGTATCGCATAAAATGTTAAAATGACACTTTTCTGTGAAACGCAAAGAGTACTAAAATATAATTAACAAACATAACAAATATTAATAGACGTTAACATATATTTTTTATTTGCTAAAAACTCTAATTTTCAAATTTAAATCCAATTGAACTCCTAGTTGTTTTGATAAATCATTTTAATCTAAATTATCAAAATACCTTGATATTAAATATGTATCGATTGATATAAAAGAACTATACACATTTCTCAGTATAATAATGTCTCATATCTAATTGAATCAAGTGTATTGATGATAGTGTCATGCTTTACCATCATGTTTAATTTCAAAGATATGTCTTTAATAGAAGTCAACAAATTCTAATTTATTTGGCCACTAACACATTCATATTGATTTAAACCAATGCAAAGTCATAAATAGATGGTGGAGCAATAATGTCTAATGCAAAAAATAATTAAATCTTCATAAAATTATGAATAAATGTAATAATATTTGATATAGTGATTACTAAACAGATGAAAATAACACGTCTCAACAGAAGAAGAAGTATCTCAAAACTTTTCTATTTTAAAACAAAAAAATATATATTCAATGATTTCAACGTCACCATTAGTATCAACTTTGCCCAAAAAATCCACAGCTCAATGTTGACAATCTCCATATTTATTCATTGTAGCTTTAAGTTTAAATTTCAGAAATTTATTCAATTTTCACATTTGAATGAGTGATCAAAATGAGTGATTATTTACTAATAAAAAATACTTGTGTATGTCCATGCCGGAATAGCTCCGTTATGGTGCATCTACGGGCTCAATTACTACGATCTTTATGTTTTCCACTGAATCATAAACATTCAAATATCAATTTAAAGAAGACTAATCTCACTAATTACAACAAAAAATAAAGAGAGAAAATAGAAATTACCACAAATTTTCCTCTCTCGTTTCTTCTTTTTCATAGTTCTTTTCTTTTTAACTTTATTTATTGTGAACGCCTTAAGTAAATGAATATTTATTTAACATTCATGATTTAAAACACTCCATAACTCTAGTTTAGTTGATCCATATCCACTCTCAAAATTGGAATTGAGTAAAAAAAAAAGAAATTAAAACATTTTATATCATGCCACATATTCTAAGATCACATGTAATTTAATCAAATCTTTTAGCATACTATAATGACTCTTGTGTTTATAGTATGTAGTATTAAATGCTAAAATATATATTTCTGAGATTTATTTATATGTTATTGAGTTTAATATAAGAATAATAATAATAGTTAGTATAAGAAAGTGATATTTTAAAAGTGATGTCAAAACATGTGACTGGATCAAAATTTTATTAATAGAAATGTGACTGGATATATCAAATTAGCATGATGTGGAACATGCGACTCGATCAAATGCCATAACATGATTTCACATGATTTATAGTGTTTAATAAGGTCTGAATGAAAAAGAACTTGGTGGAAATGAGAAATATTCAGCATAATCTTGCATATAGTAAGATTAACAATTAAATACATAACACTTCCACCTAACAAAAATAAGCATCTAATTTTATGCAGAATTAGAGCGTTAGAAAAAAATATTAATTTGGGGATACCGTAAAACAAGAAAAATCGGTACCTCTGTTGGTAATGCACGTTTGGAACTGAAAATCGAGGTTCCAAGTTTGAATCTATGTGATTACGAAGAAGGAATATTTATGTTCTTTAAATATCAAACATAAATTTTGTAAATGTAGAGTGTGAATGGGTATTGCTTACAAAGTAAATATTTATTCTAAATACCAATCTACTTTATATTGCACTACAAATTTACCAATCAAGTGGAATATAAGTTTTTATCTTTTACTCTAGTTACTATTTAAAAGAAGAAAAATATACATTTAATTTTACTCTTTATTTTGTGAGAGTAATAATATTTGGTTAAATATCGAAGAGAAACAGAGAATGAAAGATAAAGTTTTGAATGGGAAATATATTTATTTTATTAACCCATTTCAACTTGATCAAGGTCTCTCCCGTGCTTTATGAAAGCATTTGCATCTCTGTGTGGTCTTTTGGTAACTGGTTTCAGTACAGTCCTCCTCAGCTAGCACAAGAGTGGGTCTTGCCAGCCTCCCATTGTCACTTCTTGAGAGTACTTTCGGGTTGGCAGCGGTAAAGTACAACCTTTAGGGTCTTTTCCTTAGCATTTGTTGAGGATTCTATTATTGTTGCTGCTTCTTGCTTACTTTGTACTTCTTAGCTTTGGTCTGAATAGAGAATCTTTGGTTTAGTTTGATGCTTTGGGTCTTTTTAACATTTTGGGTCCTTAGAATCGGATTAGCTATCGAGTAAGAGCAAATAGGATTTCAATTTCACTTGTAATCAAACCTTCATTACCATAGTTACTGATATTTACACTTCTAGCAAAAAAAAATACTCATTTCAACTAAGGGGAAATGCAGGAGGAGGAAGAACCAGATGATCCCACAATTGGGAAATGGCATTGCTAATGGATTAGTTAAGCAGCCTTATTTTTTGTTCTCTTCTTCCTCCACTTTTGAGTAAACTCTTTTGCTATTTATCGTCCAATGTTGGTAATGGAGTAGCCGAGGTCTAATGCCAAAAAAAAAAAAAAAAAATCAACTCTTTATAAGATCATGAATGTAATGTTTGATACTTTAACCCCTCAACGGGTGAAAAAAACATTTCTGTCAACAAAAAGATAAAAGACTACTCAATGATTCCTGAGCCACCGTCGATATCAACTTCACCCATTCCTGTGTCTTCTTCCTCTTCACCACTTTCTTCATCACCGCTAATTTCTTCATTGTCCATTCTTAGCTTAGCCATGTGTTCTGTCAGCATCTTATCATCTCTTTCACTCACCTGTCAAAACCATAGATAGAACAAGAGAATAAAAACTCTACAACTAAAGGTAACCTAGTTCTTGTGACATGCGGTTTGGGATGGTTCAACTATAAAGGAGATAAGATACTAACAGCTCTAGGTGCCTCCTTTATGACGAGCTTGCCTTTGTGTTTCTCAATTGTCTCAGTACAAACTGCAATGGCCTCCTCTAGAATTTCAATCCCTTTGTCCTGTATTTATATTATAGAGAGCCTGAGAGGATTAGGAAAAAAAAAATGGGACAAAAGTCACAGAACATAGCATTTACACATTCGTTAAGGTAAGTGGGTCAGTAAACCAACTGATGGTTTAAGTAAAGACAAACTCGCTAAGTTACCTTGTCAAGAGTCTGAGTAGTAAGGACATAAAGAGGTGGAGCAACCAATTTAATCTTAACAGGACAATCTTCGTTTCCAGCAGCTTCAGCCTTTCTCATGGCTTCCTGAAAAAAACGCAAGTGTGAGAATCACTGATTACTTTCATAATCCACAAAGGGTTTACGACCTTAATGTGAACAACACCGTCAAACTGAAAACATTTCAATTCAATATCAGCACGGATTTTCATCGGTTGTGGTGTCATTCTCCTCCTAATGTTCTTCACAAGTGCATCTTTCACTTCTTCTGTAACAGCAGGTACAACTCTAGTGACCTGCAAATAGAAAACTAGTAATATTAGCATCAAAAGGAAGTTTGTACTAACACAACCAGAGAACCAAACTATACCTCCTGCCCATCAGGCCCAACTTCTTTGATCTCACGGGTGAGGGAACCCAACACAGAATCAGGATCAGTCACTAAGACCTTGAAGGCCTGAACCAAAAAAAAAAAAAACATTTGAGAGACAGCTATCTACGGGAATGCAACAGAAAGCTAAATTAACAAGTTCTTACCTCAAAAGCATGACCATGTTTGCGATATAAAGGCCAACCGATGTTCACATACAACTCCTGCAAAAGGACAACTCAAATCAATGTATAATCAAAGGTTACATCAGTAAACTATATGTAACAGTTTCAAGTCTCAGCATCACCAGACAAAGGTAGCTACTTTACACTATATGCAGAACTTGCATATCAGACTGCAACAATAAGCTGTAGAAGAAGAGAGTTATTCACTAAGATATAACAGTGTAAACTCAACTGTCAAGTCTATCACCACATAAAGGTAGCTACTTCACACTATATACAGATTTACACAACCAAAGGTTACATCAGTACACTATGATAGCTGTACATGAAGAGATCTAATCACTAAGATACAACAGTCTCGACTCTCAAGTCTCAGCATCACCACACAAAGGTAGCTACTTAACACTACACAAAGACTACCCCATAAGAGTTTCTAATTCTCAGCATCACCACACAAAGTTAGCTACTTTACACTAAATGCAGAATCTTCACGATTAATATCACTAAAGATTCGATTTTTATTTACCTCCAAATCAATAGAAAGAGTCTCAGCAACATGACGCATGATAGAATGAACAAGCTTGCTCTTGTTATACCTCTCTTCACAAGTCTGTATATCCTCTTCGCTAACCCTACGTTTACTCAGATCAATGTAACCCTTCTCTTTATCCACACGCAGCACCATGACGGGCTCGATTCTCCCGACCTTAATCAAGCTGCTGACACTCCGGATCCGACGGCGGGAGAGCTCGGAGAAGAGGATCATACCTTCGATGTTGTTGTACTCGAGGAGTGACACGTAAGCTCCCATGTCGGCGATGTTTTTGACCTGGATCATCACCGCCATGTCTACTTCCGGGTACTTGGACTCGTACATACGGCACTCTAGATTCGGAGTCGCCATGATTGGAGAGGGAGAGGAAATGGGAGTTAGGGTTTTTACGCGACGGAGGAGTAATCAGGGAGATGAGAGAGAGACGAGGAAGACGACAAAGATGCGAACCTAAACGGTGTCGTTTTACAACTCGGACGGAGGATTATCAATTGGGTTTTAGTTGGGCCTAATTGTTAACTTTTTAAACCGAATCATATGATTGGGCTCGATTCAACATTTTGGTTTAGGTGAAGAATTTTCATATTGAACCGGTCTTTGGATCAAATATTTCTCATGCTTTTTGGGACTTGGATAGGACCGGACTGTAAAATGTAAAACCGGTCACCATGGTGGGTTCTACCAAACTTTTTTTTCTAAAATGTAAATATCAAAGTTGAGGTTTACAAAAATGCCATAAAACAAAGTGTATAACTTGGTTCTACCACAATTTTTTTTTAATAAAACATAGAAGCAAAAACAATCCGGTTCAGCTTGATAGCAATCAACAAACAACCAAGAATTTGATTTATCGCATTGTCCGAACTTAAACCATTCATCTAAAGAAGCATAAAGATAGCCATCTAAGTCTTGAGTAGAATCACTCGTCTGAACTAAGATCCGATGATCTTTGAGTTAGGCTAAGATATCTGAATAAAACTTAAACTAGTTACTTTTAGAAATATATTTCTTAAACTAAGTATTTTGAAAAATTCAAATTTTAGTCGGCATGTGTGACCTAGTTCGTCGTAACTCGTAAGCTACATCTCTCAGACCTCGTAAAACAATAGAGTTTTTTTTAAAAAAAATATATCTACCAAGAATCTTAGATGTTGATTTAATATAATATATTATTAAAAGAAAACAGGAATTTAAGTGTTAACTAGAGTTTAACCCGCTCTTTTGAGCGGGTATTTTTTTTTACTTTTTGATAAATAAATATTTATTTATCTAGGTGATAATATATAATTTTAAAATTTATGCATATTACACAATTTTGAATATGAAATTTATTAACATAATAATTTATAATTTATATTGCGTAATTTTATTTTATTTTGAAAGTAAATTGTATCACTCATATTTTTAGAATATGACATGTGCATCCGCACAAATCTATTTATATTTTTTTGTTAATAAAAATTTATGATAATGTAATGTTGTATTTAAAATATTATATTGTATTTTTTATTTGTACTTTAGTTTTAATAGATTAGATGTACATTTTTTATTTTGAATTTTAACAATTAATTTTTTATGTTTTTATCATTTGTTTTCTTTAAAATGTGGTATTGGTTCGAAATAAATTAAAAGATGATATATGTGATTTAATAATATAGATATTATATATTGAAGAACAATGTGTTCCCATTATTAAAATATAGTAAATGGTATAAATTATCGATTTTAAACTGAAAATGAGTTTTTCTTGTCATATATTTTTATCGTAGTTCACCATCAATATACATTATTTATATTCCTATTTGATTTAGAAGCTACTACTAATTTTGAAAGCGCGGATATTTTTTTATTGAACCATTTTGAAAAATATTTTTTTTATTAGAAATAAATAATTTAAAATTTGTTCTATTGTAATGTTTGATCTTTAAACAGTATTTTCATACCCGTTGAAAAAAAATAAAAAACTGACTATTAACCGGCAGTCTGATATCATTGATTCGATTAAACCCCAAAATATTTTAGAAAAAATGATTAAATTATTCATATTATTTTAGTATTACATAAACTTGTGACTTTTTAGACTTTGATGAAAATTTTATTATGTCATAAGAAAATAAAAATTGATAATTGAAGAAAATAAAATTTGTTGATATGACCTTATTAGTTTATTTTCGTTATTAGTAACCTATTATAGTTTCTATTTAAATTTTAGATTTGTAATTTAGTGTTGTGATAATTTTTAAGATATTTATATATACTCATATTTAATCATTAAATAATAATATACACAAAAATTATATTAAAATATGTATATGATCTATGGTTTAGGGTATATAGCTTTTGTTTTTATTGAAATATGCATAATTTTAGAATGATATATCTTGAATATTAATAAATAGATTTAAGAAAATAATATTTTGGTTTCATTATGTTTGTTAATTTATAGAGGGTATTTTTAGAAAATTTAAAGTTTTGATTTCACTAATAAGAATTAAAGTTTTGTTATAAATTTAGTGGTATTTTAAGAAAACTATCTTTTTCATTAAAGGAGACAAAACATCAATGAATTTGTTTTAATAGTGTAAACTATTTGAAAACAAAATATTAGCCTAAACAATTGACTGATAAATATCTAATTGGCCTTTCCCTAAATTAAGACTCTGTATCAAATGAGATAGCAAAGGAAATTAGATAACCATATACATTTCATAACAAAAATTAACAAGACAAAATCAATACAAAAGAACCAACCCAATTTTTCTAAATAGATGTCTTTCTAACAGTTCGTCGAAAGATATTAACTCTATATAAGCAGATACAGTAGGCCAACACTTCTCATTTGTGTCTTAAAGACATTTATTAATAACAGAAAATTACAAATACCCTAAACAAAATAAGAAGATGGCTTGCATCGCATCTGCGTTTAAGGCTTTGTGTTTGTCTCTCTTGTTCGTCGCCGTTGCATGTCGTCCGACCAACATGCCAAAGGTTTTTAACGTCCAACACTATGGTGCCAAATCCGACGGAAAAACTGATAACGCCAAGGTATGTACATAACCAACAAAGAAACACACAAACATAAGTATTGTATCTATAATTTTTTGTTTAAAAATTGAACTGTTTCTTCTTTAACACGTCTAATCTTAGGCGTTCACAAACATATGGAAAAGCGCATGCAAAAGGAAAGGTGGCAATAGTAAAATCTACGTACCGAAAGGAACATTTTATCTCGGTGGTGTAGAGTTCGTAGGGCCATGCGCAAATCAGATTGAATTCATTATCGATGGGACTTTATTGGCTCCTTCAAACCCTAGGGACATTAAGAAGGGCACATGGATCAACTTCAAGTACATAAACAATCTATTTATCTCCGGTGCCGGCACACTCGACGGCCAAGGGAAAGAGTCTTGGCCACTCAATGACTGCTACAAAAACACCAATTGTCCTAAACTAGCTATGGTACCACTTCTTAATCCTTTTAACTATTGCTTTATTATATGATTTTACAATGAAAACTATGTAATTAAATTATTTTCTACGACCCCTTGAATTTATAGCTTAAATTATTTAGGAGAAATTGATAAGAATAATATAAGTTAAGTATCACTTTTCAAAATACACACTATCAGAAATATATTAACATTTGGGTTTACACTTTAGTGATTATTATTTAGGTTTTAGTATTAAAGAGGTGAAGTTGAGTTTCTAAATTTTTTATAAATATTTAGAAAAAAAATTTAAGTCTATTTTCATCAAAAAGTTAAGATATTTTGAAAATAATCATTCATTAAATGTAAAATTGAAAAATGTTATCAAACTTATGGTAGGAATGTAATTATTTAAACTTATCAAACATATTATCAAAATTATTTAAATGTAATTATCTAATTATTTAGATTCACTAAAACGGGTGTATATAGTTTTGAAGGAGGTAATATTTCAAATTATAATAATATGTAGTCACCTAGTATTTTTATAAAATTTATTATTATCATAGACCATGGGATTTGCATTCGTGAACAACTCAAGAATCAATGGGATAACATCACTCAACAGCAAAATGGGACACTTCAACTTCTTCTCAGTCCATCACTTCAACATCACTGACGTCACTATAACAGCTCCAGGCGACAGCCCCAACACCGATGGGCTTAAGTTCGGGTTCTGTAGCAACATTCACATCTCCCACACACACATTGGTACCGGAGACGACTGTATCGCCATTCTTTCCGGAACCCGTAACATGGATATCTCTAATGTCAACTGTGGTCCTGGACATGGGATCAGCGTTGGAAGCTTAGGGAAGGACAAAGACGAGAAGGACGTTAAAGGCTTAAGCGTAAGAGACACGGTCTTTAACGGTACAAGCGATGGTATCCGGATCAAAACTTGGGAATCTTCAGCTTCTGAGATTTTGGTTTCTAACTTTGTGTACGAGAATATTCAAATGATTAACGTTGGAAACCCTATCAACATCGACCAGAAGTATTGTCCTCACCCACCCTGTGAAAAGAAGGTGAACTCTCTACGCAAGATACAAACTTATATAATCATTTTTTCTTATTACACCAAACGAAATTGTATATCATCTTTTTTTTTTGTTTTCAGGGAGAGTCACACGTACAGATTCAAGACCTTATGTTAAAGAACATATATGGAACTTCGACTAACAAAGTGGCGGTGAATCTACAATGTAGCAAGAGCTTTCCGTGCAAGAATGTTGAGTTATATGACATTAACCTAGAACATAAGGGAGTTGAGGGTGGTCCGTCCACTGCGGTATGTGAGAATGTTGATGGTTCTGAACATGGCAAGATGGTTCCGCAGCATTGTCTGAACTGATTCAATGATCCATGGGAACAATGACCGTGTGCTGTACTATTTTATATCATACCTAATGATTATATATGTAGAATCATAAGAACATCTTCATTCTAAGATGAAGATGAATATCTTTAAAATTATATTATAACTAGTGTTCTACCCCGTACTGCGTATGGGAAAAGAAATAACTAATTTATTATGTTAAAATCGTATGATTTGTAGCCAAGTTTATTGAATGGTATATTGGTGATACTCAACGTATTGCAATATTTGTAGACAATATATATGTAGAGGCTATGTATAGAAGGGTAGATTAGTCATTGTGTAGTACCTAGCTTAACTAATGAATTCAATTCAGCCTACATCTTCTATATAATATATACTTGAGTTATGTTAGAACAATGATAACATTCTCTTTTTTCTTTGGTTGGACACAGTGATGATAATGTTTTTCTCATATTCATTTTTTTTTTTAAATATTTGACTTGGTTGCAAGTTTTGTGAACTTTTTTTATTATGGTTCCCTTGCAACAGTTTAATGCTCGTGATCATTATGATCAAATACATAAACTGACTCATGCATTGTAAATTGTTAGTGTGGAATTACATATGCACGAGATAAATAAAAGAAAATAAAAACTCGATTTCCCATAGATTGCTATCTACTTATTTTATAAATACACAATCTACCTGAAATTCATTTGAGGTCTTGTGCCAGACATTCATACTAGTATGTGTGAAGATTTTGTATCGGCAACAGTATGGAAAACCCATTTGATCTGTGTAACTCTAAAACTCTCTTCTAGTTTGGGCTGTAAAATTTCGTAAACCTCCAATTTTATTAGATCTCACTAAATGTAAATTACCAATTATGAAATTTGTTTTGTTAAGATATTATATGTTTTTATAATGAAGCTGATTCTAGTTTCTCTATTTATAACATAATTTCAAAATATATTTATTTGGTAAATAAGCAAAGAATTACATACTTGTTATTAAAGTAACCTTTCATCATAAATCACAAATTAACGATACTATAGATGTTATCATCATGATTTTTATTTTATATTTGGTGCCTGAAGAATTATCAATCTGAAAGAAACCCTACGAATACTCTCTGTATGATAAATGATTAGTAAAATACAATACTTATACCTGGAATTTCATTTTTTTAATCTTATCGGTAGACTGTTAAATTTATTTGCTCTTTATACATCTTTTGAAGTTTAACAACACTGGCATCTTGTAGGTTGCATGATGGGTTTGTTGAACGGAAATTGAAAAAAAAATAGAGGAAAAAAAGTGTTCTCTTATTAATAGGCAGTCATATTGTAACATGGAACAACTATAAATGCAAGAATTGTGGTGGTTAGATTGGTGGTTAGTGGTGATCAGGCAGGTGTGCTGACTGGTGATCATGGTGAGTGACTAGATGGACAGAAAATGTTTTTTTTTCCAGTAAATATTTAAATGTATATAATTTGTAAGGTTTTATTTTTATTCATTTTTGTTTATTTTTATTCATTTTTGTTTATTTTTATTTAAACATTGTTTAATTTTTAAATGATGTGACATGATATATTTAGTGGAGTCACTTTTGTTTTATTATATAAAAGATAAATAATAATATAAAATAAATATTTCAAAATATTTTTAAAAAAATTCTGACAGCCCATATTGTTAAGTTTGGTCGGACATGTTCTCTTTTAACCGAATCGTATGATTGGATTCAGCTCAACATTGTTGGTTTAGTTCAAAATCGGCGGGCGGGCTCAACGAACCCCGACAAAGTACTAGCAACAGGTGGATGCGATGCTGAGGAATTTTGGTGCTCATCCCAAGACCAATCCTAGAGTTCTCTTATGCTGTGGGGATTGGCTTGATGAACACTTCCTTTTTGACTCTTTTTTTTTTATGGAACGCTCACTTCTTTTTTTACTCTTGGAAGGATACTCCGAGTACAAAATTTTTTAGAATTAAGCAAGTGATATTTTTCATTTTTGATAAGTATTATGCAAGTGATCTTCATAAAACGATTCAGTGTACTACATGTTGAGATGAACCCAATTAAAATGAACAATGCATGCAAGAACCTCAATATATTTATACTTTTATGCTTAACTAATCTAGATTTATGTTTAAGATTTGAGATGTAGAGTTTTGGTGCGATTTAGCTTTTAAAAAATAAATAAACTTAAAGTTTAAAATACTTTTTTTAATACTCTCATTTTTTTTTCAAATTTCAAAATTAAATTTTTGGAAAAAAATTCGAAAAAATTCAAAAAATTCGAACTACCAAACGCATAATTATAAAGTTATAAAAAATCACATACATATAAAAAAGAGCCAGGTGGAATCTTGGATGACCTCAGAGAAATTAAGTAATTTGTATTCAGTTTGCTTATGCCGATTCTATGCATCCAGAAATAGCAATTGAATACTGATCCATTTAAAACTACCAAGAATCTTAGGTGTTAGTTAAGACACTGGCCTTTATCTTTGGTTTGGGTTAAGTTATCCTTATTGTTTTAATATTATCATTATACATGAAAATAATGTGTATATTACTCGATTATGATTTACAAATCATGTCAGATGCATTGTTCCAAGACAAAGCATTAACCGAAAAAATTAACTGGTAACTAGTACCTGATTGGCCTTTCACCAAAATTACGATTCTGTTTTAAATGAGAAATCAAGAAGAATTCATATAATCATATACATTCGAAATCTCCAAAACAAGAAATTAACCAACCAAAATCAATCCAAAAGAAACAACCCAATTTTAGCCGATAATTAGTAACGTTAAGCAAATTCTTCTAACAGTTCATCAGAATATATTACTTCTATATAAGCGGATACAGTAGGCCAACACTTCTCATTGTGCCTTAAAGACATTTATTAATAACACTGAATATTTTTATAGTACCTTAAACAAAATAAGAAGATGGCTTCGATTGCTTCTGCGTTTAAGGCTTTCTGTCTCTCTCTCTTGTTTGTCGCCGTTGCATGTCGTCCGACCAACAGGCCAAAGGTTTTTAACGTCCAACGCTATGGTGCCAAATCTGACGGAAAAACTGATAACGCCAAGGTATGTACATAGCCAATATAGAATCACACAAAAATAAATATTTATTGATATTTTTTTGGTTAAAAATCAACTGTTTCTTATTTAACTTGTCCAAAACTAGGCGTTCACAAATATATGGAAGAGCGCATGCTCAAATAAAGGTGGTAATAGTAAAATCTATGTACCCAAAGGAACATTTTATCTTGGTGGTGTAGAGTTCGTAGGGCCATGCACGAATGGTATTGAATTCATTATCGATGGAACTTTATTGGCTCCTTCAAACCCTAGGGACATTAAGAAGGGCACATGGATCAACTTCAAGTACATAAACAATCTATTTATCTCCGGTGCCGGCACACTCGACGGCCAAGGGAAAGAGTCTTGGCCACTCAATGACTGCTACAAAAACACCAATTGTCCTAAACTAGCTATGGTACCACTTCTTAATCCTTTTAACTATTGCTTTATTATATGATTTTACAATGAAAACTATGTAATTAAATTATTTTCTACGACCCCTTGAATTTATAGCTTAAATTATTTAGGAGAAATTGATAAGAATAATATAAGTTAAGTATCACTTTTCAAAATACACACTATCAGAAATATATTAACATTTGGGTTTACACTTTAGTGATTATTATTTAGGTTTTAGTATTAAAGAGGTGAAGTTGAGTTTCTAAATTTTTTATAAATATTTAGAAAAAAAATTTAAGTCTATTTTCATCAAAAAGTTAAGATATTTTGAAAATAATCATTCATTAAATGTAAAATTGAAAAATGTTATCAAACTTATGGTAGGAATGTAATTATTTAAACTTATCAAACATATTATCAAAATTATTTAAATGTAATTATCTAATTATTTAGATTCACTAAAACGGGTGTATATAGTTTTGAAGGAGGTAATATTTCAAATTATAATAATATGTAGTCACCTAGTATTTTTATAAAATTTATTATTATCATAGACCATGGGATTTGCATTCGTGAACAACTCAAGAATCAATGGGATAACATCACTCAACAGCAAAATGGGACACTTCAACTTCTTCTCAGTCCATCACTTCAACATCACTGACGTCACCATAACAGCTCCAGGCGACAGCCCTAACACCGATGGGCTTAAGTTTGGGTTCTGTAGCAACATTCACATCTCCAACACACACATTAGTACAGGAGACGACTGTATCGCCATTCTTTCCGGAACCTGTAACATGGATATCTCTAATGTCAACTGTGGTCCTGGACATGGGATCAGTGTCGGGAGCTTAGGGAAGGACAAAGATGAGAAGGACGTTAATGGCTTAACCGTAAGAGACACGGTCTTTAACGGCACAAGCGATGGTATTCGGATAAAGACTTGGGAATCATCAGCTTCTAATATTTTGGTTTCCAACTTCGTGTATGAGAATATTCGAATGATCAACGTTGGAAACCCTATCAAGATCGACCAGAAGTATTGTCCTCACCCACCCTGTGAAAAGAAGGTGAACTCTCTACTCAAGATACAAACTTATATAATTCTCCTCTCTTATTACAACAAAAGAAAAAAATAAAAGTTGTATATCATTATTTTTTTTTCAGGGAGAGTCGCACGTTGAAATCCAAGACGTTAAGTTAAAGAACATATATGGAACATCAACAAACAAAGTGGCGGTGAATCTACAATGTAGCAAGAGCTTTCCGTGCAAGAATTTTCAGTTAATTGACATTAACCTAGAACATAAGGGAGTCGAGGGTGGTCCGTCCACTGCGGTATGTGAGAATGTTGAAGGTTCTGAACATGGCAAGATGGTTCCGCAGCATTGTCTGAACTGATTCAACGATCCATGGGAACAATGACCGTGTGTTGTACTATTTTTATATTTTCTGATGTATTTGTATAATTTCCTAATTGCTGATATTGCTTCTTCTTCTCTTTGGTTTCTGCTAGTTCATTGTTGTTTTTTCTTTGTGTTCAATAAAGAAGTGAATAAACTTTTGCTTTAAAACAAAAATCTAGAAGAAAAATCAAAATCTATAATATTAAAACAGAATACTATTTGGACAAGGAGCCTCATAAGTAGTCATAGCAACCTCTCTGATACAAAACTTCGAACTTGCATTGACTTGTTCAACCAATTATTTATACCAATAGTACTCTTTTTGCCATTATATGAATCCAAGGTATAAAAAGATGCCTAGCCTTTTTTTTATTATCTTATCATGTCATAGATCTCATAAGAAACAAAAGAATCTTGTTCATTTGATAGAAACAATGTCAAGCGAGCCATTGTGATCTGCGGCCTTTCCATTTCCCTGTGATTGATTGCTCTTTTAGAGTTTGTTGTCACTGACTCTTGAGCCTGATTTTGAAGTTGTGTTAACGGCCATGTTGATGTTTTAGATGCATATTCTTCCTAAAATATTCTCTCGTATACTATATAAAGCTCGTTGGTAGAATCTTCTCTTTCTTTCTAGCATTTTCTGATAGACAAGTGACCAATGATGAGTAGAGATGTTGCAATTGGGATCTTTGATAAAGTTTTGGCCCACGTTATGGACTACCCTTTCTAGAGCTGGTTCTGCTAGGCGTGAACTGGTTCAGTCGGTATAAGGGCATCCACACCAATGAACCCCCTTTGGGGTTCATTTTTTCTTTTTTTAATTATTAATTTTTTTTGTTTTTTTAAAAAAAAAAAAAAAAAAAAAGACCAATCGCGGGTCGCCACGTGTCGTGGGACCCGCGGAACAGTGGTGATACGGGTTCACCAGAGAGAACCCCAAAGCCACAGGTTCATCACTGTTCATCTAGAAAACTGTGTGAACCCTACTTATGAACCCTCAATGTACATGCTCTAACATCTTTGCCAAAGAGCGTCTCAAAAGTGCTGAACGTTGTACAATTTAAACAGGCATGGGCTTAGTGGTTCATCGGGTGAAGAGTGTGTAGCGAGAGGAACTAACGCATTGTCCAGCGTATAAAATAAAATGGCATTTAGCACAATTTTATGCATGTTTATATAAATTGGAATATAAGGAAAATTAGTCAAATACTACTTTATATGCAACATGTCACATTGGGATATACAAACGCCAAAAAGCGTATCTCTCTTAGGACTTGTCAGAATTTCATGTTCGCACGAAAATGCATATGTTATTTTTTATTTACATAAAATAACACAATATTCTTTAGAAGAAAACTAACACAATATGTAAAAACCTTATGGGTTTAAAATTAATAAAATATGAAAGAAAATATCAAGATAAAAAAAAAAGAGAGGTAGGTGGATTTAAATGTCATTTTACAAACGAACAAAAGAGGAAAAACATTAATAGCTGCCAACTTGCATCTCAACTTGCAATTCTTTCCTTCGACAACAATGTTATTTAACATTTCGTAATTATGATAATACAACTAATAAGCATATATAATCATTTTTTTATGGAATATATTTAAAGGTGTTAAAGAATAGTAGTAGCGACTTTCAGTATTTTTCTTTACAACTTGCATGTTTTTTTTTTCTTTGGATTTTGTTACAGACCCTCTTGCATTTCACGTACGATCATATACATTTATATATATCATCTATTCAATCTTGAATTTGGTTTCACAAGTCTCGAAATCTTGCTTTTGGAACCTTTGAAAGAATGAAAGTCTTTTCATCTTGCTCATTGGGTTCTTTATTTCAAACAACGAAATAGTATTAGTTAATTTTAATTTGATATATTACATTTTAAGCATGATATATATATATATAGAGAGAGAGAGAATAAGGAAATCTGTAATAGCAATATTGGCATTTGAATTATTGTAACGGTTCACACATCCCAAAAATAAAATAGACCCAATGAATTTTATCCATCTGGCAGTAACAGTACTGTGGGATTAATTTTAGAATATATAGTGAATAAAAACAAAATCAACTATGTATTATTGGAAAGTTGATTGATGAAATGACATAATTTTGACAAATTGTAGTTTCGAAATAAGGAAAACAATTTAATGATGTAATCCTTTTCAGTCTGCCAAGTTTCAAGATTACCTGTCATCATTTATCTTGTCCTAACAATAAATCATTATATATATATATATATATATCAAAATAGCATGATAAAATTGTATAAAAAAACAGCTACTGTTAGAATAAAATTACTGACTGATTGGATCAAGGATTGTACGTTTTGATCACGTAACTATGATTAGAGACCAAGTAATTCCATTGTTTTTACCTTTTAGTAGAACGCAAATGATATAAAAAGTTACAAATTTATACTTGTATAAAGTATATAGGAAAATCATCATACAAACGTATATAACGTAATTAGACACGAATAATATTATGGAAAAGCCTGAACAATCAATGTTTTGTTTATTTTAAAGCTAGGAGATACTATATTTACAAAAAAGAGTTCAAGAAGAAATGATCTTGAAGGTAAACTAACCCATCGCCGAAACGAAACATTTAACAAACCTTAGAAAAATCCCTAACTTCGAAAAATATTTTCATTTTTGTAGTTTTGAAAAAAAAAGAGAACTGATAAATATATATAAAAAATGTGATTAAGAAAATGTAGGTGGGTTCTCAGCGAGCTTAGCCAGTGACTGCAAGTTGCAACGTACGATGGTATCGGCAAAGCTGCAAGTCTCTTCCTTATCGTTACCGGTCGGTACGTCAACGACGTATGACTCAACGACACGTGTCTTTTTGGTATCATCCGGCGACTCGTGCACCGTCGTCACCGATCTGTAGTTCTGAAGCCTGTGGTCTCCACCCACGACGCTGAAACTGATAACGTGGAGATCCTCGTCCATGATCTCGAGTCTCTCTAAGCTGAACGTCGCGGGGAGACCAGAGACCACTCGGACCTCCCTCACGGACCCAACCTCTCGACCGTCTCCGACAGCTACGTGACATGTCCTAACGAAGTGTTTGTACGCTTGAGGGTGTTCGAAGCGGCTAAGGATCGACCACACGGAGGAAGATGGAGCGTCCACGTCCTGCACCACGACGGAGAAGCACTGGGAGGGACCCACCACGTGCGTGTGGGAAAGCTCCACGTGCTCAGGTACATCAGCCATCCCACGCGTGAGGCTCACTTTCTGAAGCTGTTTGTGGTGGTGGTGGTGGTGTTGATGATAGGTTCCAACGGTGGCGTTGGCTGATTCTGCGACGGTGGAATATGTCTGAAACTGGAGTGACGTTGGCATTTTATAACCGATGTGTGTGTAATAAAGCAAACCTCTCTCTCTTATTATTTTCTGGCTCTCTCTCAAAGAAAAGAGAAATGGTTTGCTTCGTAAGGTCCTATGAGATAGATGTAATAAGATATTAAATGATATATATAAGAAGGTTGTGAATATATAAAAATGCAAGTATATGTGGGTTCGTATACTTGCATTTTTGTGGGTTCGTCGGTTGTCCACTTGGGATTGGTTTTGGAGATTGTATTTTCGAAGAAAGTGTCCCACATGAAGGACCAGCCCGAGGTGTTCAAAAAGAAGAAAGAAGGACCAGCCTGGTTCCCCACGAAAATCTATGGACTGGTTATCGATTGCTTAACCGGTTATGCATTTGAGTTTTGTTTTTACTTTTTACTTGGTTATTTGCAACATTTATTAATCCTTCTGTTTCAAAATATTTGAAGTTTTAGGATAGCGAACAACTATTAAAAAATTATGCACTATCATAAAACTTGATTTTTAATCTAAAAATATAATTAATATATAGATTAAAAATTATTTAACTAATTAGAAAATAGGTTACACATATACTAGTGCTTAGAAATTTTTTGATAAAATTAAAAGTGGTTACATAATTTTTGATAAAATTAAAATTTACATTAAAATATAAAAACATCATATATTTTGAAACATCAAAATTTTTATTTAATATCATCTATTTTGAAACGAACGGAGTACTTGTTACCGGTGTCACAAGCATGCCGATTGAATTTTAGCTTGTTCCAAATTTGATCTTTTTTCTTTCTAACATGAGGATAACTAGAAAAAAAACTCAAACCAAACCGAATAACCAAATACACACCCCTACCAAGAACTAACTGATAAGTTAAATAAACTCTATCAAACGCTAAAGGGTTTACTTTACTCTTGTTTTTTTCATGATGCAGCCCAAGCACTCAGAAAAAAGAAAGAAGAGGAACTATTCATTATATTTGCAGTAAATTTAAAATATATGTTGTGTTTTTAACACCTCCCATAGCGATAGATCTGATTCTATAACGTTATTAAAATTTTAGTACCAAACTGAGTCATGATGAAACTGTTGTCCAAGATCCACATGTACGATATATACCGCCAATTTTTTCAAAAAATATCCCAAAAATTTACAAATTAAAGTTTGAAGTATTTAATGATCTGGAATTTGGATGTGACACACTAGAACATGGTCACTATGGGTCGAGTTGGTTAAGCACTATTTAGTATTGGTACGATTATTGGATGCCTTCTAAGTATATTTTGGATTTCACTGGAAGTTTTGGAACATTCTGACTGCACCAGTAAAATTTTTACCTAGCCAAAAAATAACTTTGAATATTTCAAATTGGTGAAAATAGCATGCCATGGGTCCATCATGATTTTCTTTCCTCATCTTGTAATCAACTTGAGCGTTTTGATAGTACTAATAGTAATAATCAAATTTCTTTTTCAACAAAGAAACAACAAAATATTAAACTAGTAGATGAAAATCAACTAAGCAGTTGCCAAAAGTAACCCACATGAACTTAAGAAATTTTCGAATTGGACAATATTTCTTTGGTGTGTTTCCTTCCACAAACTTATATTCAAATCAAATGTAATGAATATCTGGCCCTTTAATTTGTGTGGTGGGCATAATAACAAAATACAATTTGCAAAAATAATAAAGGGTTGCTTAATGCATTGGTTTCTCCAACAACTACACACAGTACAACTATACATAGTCCCAACTATCCTAGTTGATAGATCAATACGAATAAGTTTATTTGCATTACTAATTGAATCTGACATTTTAGAGAATAAGAAGGAAAGGATTAAAATTTGCAGATTTTTGTAAAATGCTCGATGTAAATATTGCTCATCTTATAAGCTTATGGGTACCAACATTAATATACACATATTGTACTGAACGCATCTGCAATATATATCCTTCATAGTTGCCAGATGTGAAAAATGTAGCCGCGGGATGATTCTACCAAATCATTTTTTCCTTTGTTGAGACCGAGAGTATTGTTAAGATTCAACATAAGTTTCTCATTAATTAGTTATATTAGAATCTAACTATAAAATTCCTTTTAAATCTTTCATTTATTAAAGAAAAGATTTATAAAAGCAAATTCAGGTTTTCAATCTTGTTTGTTTGCTCTTCATGAACAATATGATGGTACAAAATCATTTTTTTTTGTTGAGGCCAAGAGTAGGGAGGGTGTAATGATGAGTGTTGAAAGAAGGGCATGAAGCAGATAAAAAAGGGTGATTAAAAAGAGATAGATAAATATGATGAAGTTTGAATTCTACAATCAGTCTCATATTAAAGTGTGACGAATCTTGAAAGCATCACTGGAGAGGAACGGAACATACATCTTGTGCAATGTATATACTGATACTCAGCACAATATGAATAAATTATGGTATTTTCTCAAACAAACTACAAAAATTGCATTATTTATCTTATAGTTATGAATAAGACATATATCTTAAGCTACATCAGATTCCAGCTTAAAACCAAGTGGTGACAAGTGAAATAGTTCATCTATCTTATACTCCTTCCGTTTTTTAATACATGAAGTTTTGGCCTAGTGCACAAAGATTAAAAAATTTACATTTATCTAGAAATTACTTTTAAAGATATAATTTTAAAATCATTCAACCAATTATAAAAAAGACTATAAATTTTATTAGTTGAACAGTTTCCAATAAAATTAAAGTTAACCTTAAAATCTCAAAACATACCTTAAAATCTTAAAACATCATCTATTTTGAAACAACATAAACCTTCTAAAACATCATGTAAAAAGAAACGAATGGAGTATATTGTTAAGGATCTCTTTCAACTACCGATATGAGACCTTTGTTCCTAAGACGCCTCCTCAAGATGATGATTCTTTGATGGTCAATCTCAGAATGTTTGGGCAAGGATCGATGGGCCGACTTTGGACATGATCGATAATGGATCGGGTTGGATTGTTTGGATCGTGGGCTCAGATACCATGTTAAGTTAGATGAACTTCCAACATAAAATCAATTGGTGATAAGTGAAGTGGTTCATCTATCTTATATATTGTTAAGGATCTCTACCAACTACCGATGTGGGACTTTGTTCCTAATAATATATATCTTATATATTAAAACTGATATTTTGTTTGTTTATGGAAATATAGAAAATAATTAACCGATTAAAATTATTTTAAAACTATGCAAAATACCTTTCGATGAGGAGTGGAGTGGAGCACGTTACAACGTGATATACAAGATAACAAAACATGCAGGCCAAAATTGAAAAGAGAAATTGTCCAAAAGAGTTGCATCTCATTCTTCTGCAGAAGAGGGATACATTGTCAAAGAGAAAATTAGCAATAGCCAAATCACGTACCCACCAATTGTTTGGATAAATTAATTAACAGTTTGCCAACTTGTTTGCTTTATTATTCAACAGGCTTTTGAGATCTTCAAGATCTGGGCAAGAAAAACGATTTTGTAGACCATAAGAGATTAGTTAAACCCCTTTTTGATAAAATTAATAGAAATAATGTCCCATTTGCATTTTCAAATATCACATCTACTTTCTGTAGAAATACAGATAGATATACTATATTTACACTTGTTTGCTTAGCTCATTGCTTATGCAATATAAGACAACCTGAGGAAATTCTGCAGACCATATACTCCACTCTTTATTTATCCAATCTTATAAGACAACAATTATGTCAACAAATAAATAAATAGTAAGACAACGTTTAAATTAAGCCAAGCAATTGACCGCAGAGATCTAGACCCGTTTTTAAAAACGCAAACTTGGAAAGTCAACAAATTAAACGAATGACATGTCACATTAGACCATATCCGTTACCTAAGATGAAAATCAGATGTAATTATAAACATAGTTACAGAAGGTACCAACCAATTATATCCAAACTTCAAATAAAAACTTTGTACTTTAAAGGTTATTTGTATCCAAAGATGAAAACATGGGTCAAAGTCTTTCTACAAATCCAACGTTGGAAACTTCAAAGGTATCCAAAAACTGAAACTTTGTACATATTCACATAAAGAGAAGAAAGGATCATATTCGAACGTACGTGTCCTACATTAACTACTACTCAATTCTACGGACTGTTAACATCAGAAAGTATCATTTAGCTTCAAAGGAAGGTCAGCTTCTAGCTAGTTCACCTTGGAGCAGAATCACAAAGTTAGGCCAGTCATATGCATCCAAGCCAACGATTAATTTATATTAAGCAATTGTCACGCTTTGGTCGTTAGCGGTGTAAGGGAAACCAAACCATCCAGCAAAGTTTCAGAACTGTTGGGAGATGAACACGCAACAATGCTCACACCATACCTTAAAAAAACTTTGAACGAAATGCATAGTAAATTTACTTTAAAAGAAACACAATGGTAAATTAATTTACTTTGAAAGAAACATACACTTTATTACTCAAAACGTCTCAAAATCAAAACATTTTAATAACAGAAGACTTATTATTTTTAAAATAAATCCTTTCAAATTGAAAGTCGTGATTATGTTGAGGAATATGTAATCAATTGGCTACTACATATATACAACAATCCTGGAACACATAATTGTATAAGCTGGTTAATAGACAATTTGATTCAACTATTTTGTGAACTTCAGACAACCCAAATTAAGGCGTCATGTTATCAAATTCTTTAACAAAATTTCATGAAATTTTGCGTTATCTTCCTCATCAATGGCCCCATCAATGTTCTGTTCGTTCATGTAAAGAAAATATATACAACCAGAATGAACAAGGGAGGGCTTTTGGTGAAAGCTAATCAACATAGAAAGCTAGTTTAACTTTAACCCATCGCCAAAAAATTGCATTCTCGTATTCCTGAAAAAGTTGGATCCAAATATTACAAAAAAAGCAACATCAACATGATAATTCTCCCAAGATCTCTCCAACAAAATGTTACAGTATGGAAATGTTTTGTGCATAAAGCATAACCTGGTTTTAGCAAAACTAGCTCTATTTTCTAGTTAGGCAGCATGTTTCACTGGTTAGGTTAGAAGAAGTAGTTGCTTCTTCGTTTTGATATAAAATCATCCTAAGATTGAAAGCAATGTTTATGAATATGAATCAAGCCACAAAATATATTTTTTTTGTGCAACACCAAAAGTTCTTGAAAACGATCCCTCTAGTTTAAGCTAGTTTCTTTGCTGATAAACGGGTCCAAACTATTATTATCTGTTCATAAAAAGTCTGATTTATCTATCAGCCTATTAAAAGAACGGCCCATTAGCCCATGAAGAGGTTTCACTCCAGAATTTAAAAACAAAACAGGAAGTGCAAAAAGACCACTGAGTCGAGTCCGGCCCAAGGAAGACGAAAGACAAGCACGTGGAAGAAGACTAGAGGTGAGATTGCCCATAAGTAGATGCAAGAATCTTTCTCCATATAGTTGGATGATGAATTCACATTTGAAGAGAAGATGGTAAAGTAAAACAGGTAGTTGGAGCAGTGAATCCCCATGACACTAAGATGAGAATATCCCATAAGATGAACGCATGTTTTTGTATGCATCCTTTGTACCAAAGGCCTCCTTCAGCTTTTGTTATGCAAGTTTGATGCCAAGAGACTTTTATAACCCTTTGTGGTTATACCACAAGACCACATGAAGCGATTGAAGAGCTGATCTATCAACTTGAGACAGCAACTAGACAGAATAAACGTGGAAAGCCATAAATTAAAGGTACCACATATAACAATAGGAGACCAGCTGCACCCTCTCACCAAAAGAGATAGTTTTTGTACATGGCTAATAACAATAGTTTCTTGCTTTTTAAAAAGAAACATCAAACACTACTCTGGAAACTATAAACATTCGAAACCAAACTAATAGGATCATCAGGCTAGTAGCGGTAGCTACAACCACAATGATGACAGTTAGTACGAGGCCGAATAAGAGAAGCCTTCATGATCTCCACAGAAAGATCTGGATGGTTGACTACAAACAACTTGAACTCAGCAGAGCTAGCAATGGTGCTTATATTGTTCTTGATAGTAGTGAAAGCCGCGTCGTTAAGAGCCTTGTCAAAAGGGATTTGAGCAAGCTCAAGGATGTTAAGAGCGTTGGAGGAGCTAAGAGATGATATAAGATGATTTCTACATAGGTCACGCAAATGCGGAATTTCATACTTGTCGGCTGCAAGATAGAGTGACCTAACATGTTTCTTGAGACTTTCTGAAGAAATGGAGCCATCAACACTGTACATGAACTCAACAAAAGCCTCAAGTTCCTGGTGTTTCATATCAGAGAGAGTGACTGTCTCTAGCTTAGATGAAGACTTCAACTCGTCTGGTTCCATCATCTTCTTCAACACCATTGACCTTGATGCCTATTCAAATTCAACACATGTTGAGATTCATATAGCACTTAAAAATAAATAAGTATTTAAAGGAAGAAGTAGAGAGAACCAGAACAAGTTTGTGGACGGAGATAGATGTACACTCATCACTGTCTCCTGCCTTGAGGAGTACATCAGCTTGCCACTGTTCTGTAAAGAGTTTCTTTAATCCATCCAAGAAGATCTCTTTGTTGCTCTGTGTTGCCATTGCAAACCTTATAGTGATGTGGAGAGATAATAGTTAGTGTACACAGATTCATCAGCAGCTAGCAGTCATATACACGGAAAACCACAGGCAGACAGAACACATAAGAGCAGACAGTATATAACTAATGTTTAACCAAACTAACAAAGAGATTTTGCAAACTAAACATGCGAAACTAGGAGTCCGAATCAAGAATGTGTTTACTTGGTACAAGAACTGCTCAGAGAACTGAGAAAAACGCAAGTACCGGAACAGTCGGGTAGAAGGTGGAGACGAATCTGCTACGCTTGTAGGTTTCTAGAAACCACTTCTCTCTTCTTCTTTTATAGCTAGTAGGGGTGACCTTTCGGATACCCGTTATTTCGGATCAGATATTTTAGATTTTGGGATATTTTGGTATAAAGATATAGAATTCGTTCGAGAATTTTTGTAGTTCAGATCGGATTTAGATATTTTTAATTCGGATTTGGTTATTTGGATGAGGTTCAATATTTAGATTTTGAAAAAAAAAAAAATTATTTTTATGTTTCTTGTATTTAAAATACAATTTTCACTTAACTGATTTTTTTTTATTTTTAATAGATTGAATGATTAATAAATTTGGAGATAATATTTCAAAAAAAAATATTGTTTTGTGAGACTTTTTTAAAAAAAATTCAGATGTAAATTTTGTTAATACATGAAACAAAAAGTTTGATATGTATTTTAAGTGAATATCAAATCATTTTGTTTGTATTTATATGTATATTATATGATTTGAAACTATGTGTAACATCAATATAAATATTTTAAATAAAATGAGAGATGTAAACTATAAATAAAAAGTTAGGTATACTTATGTTCGGTTATCTTCGGGTATCAATTCGGTTTGTATATTATCCTTTAGGGTTCAGATTTCCAATATCTCCTACGTCATTATCCGTCCACGTATTTTGCTATTTCGATTCGAGTTTTTCGAGCTGAGTTCGGATACGGATTCGGATATCGGGTAAAATGTCTATGCCTAGCGAGTAATTCAAATTAAAATAATTTTAAAAATATAGACTAGAATTGATTTATAGTTAGAATTAATATTTTTTTAAAAGATATTTACTTTTTTTAACAAAAAAATACTTTATAATTTTAAAATCACTGTTATTTAAAATATCAATTGCAATTTTAATGTATTGTATTTTTAAAATAGTTAAAGATACACAATTTTAAATCTCATAATTTTAGATAGAACTCTAGATTGTTTGATTAAAATTTTAACAAATTCTGTAATTCATTCACAAGCTCCAACACTTCCTCATGTTTTTCTCATCCAAAAGAATATAGTTTTGAATGTTACGAAATCACCCAAAACACTATAAAATCTTACTAAATCACCTATATTTTTTAAAAAAAATATCCCGCAAAAATCATTGAGATATCTACTAAAATCTCACAATTTGTAAAATCTACTAGAACCTCCTAAATTAATAAATATAACACACCCCTAAACTCTCCAGATACTGATTTGCTCCAAAAGAATAATCTAAATGGCCTTTATAATATACAAATTTACTCTCGATTTGTAAATCTTCGATTCTATAATCGAAGCTCTGGTATTTTAAAGTTAAACAAGTGTATAAAATAAAATAGTCCAACATATATTTTTCCAATTTGCATCATCTCAGATCATTGCTTCGACTGAAACCATTCTATACTCTGATAATGTATGACAACTTATAAAAAGTTTAAATTGTTTAACTAGTGTGGTATATTTGATATTTGATATTTCAGATGCAGCGATGGAGAAAGCGTAAGGCAACCTACTATCTAGTAGCAAATAGCTTTACTTCAAAGAGTTTGATGGATTTGAGCTGCAAGAAGTTGAGGCAACATTTAGCAAAGAAATTCACCCAAGAAAAAGAGAGAGAGAGTATTTTACCAAAAAGAAAAAAAAAAAGACAGAGAGTGGCCCACAAGGAAAGTTTCGTGATAGGCTCTGTTTCATTTGCCCATTAATACACGCATACCCAGCTTTGTGTATATGGTCGTAGATAGAAGCAGAGCTAGAGCTATAATAACATAAAGCTACGGAGCCTTTGAATGGTGGAAGTGTGGAACTAACAAGGTCATGTTGAGCGAGTAATCTATAGGAAACATTATCTTCAACAGTTTGTCAAATCGTTTTCAATCGTATCCTAAACCCACATGCACTTCTTTTGTGCTCTATTATCAAGGCTCTTGATCAAAACGTTTTCGGGTGTTTCTGTACTTGTATTTGGGGATTGTTCACCACAAGGAAAACGTTTTAAGATTCTGCTGGACTATAAACGACAAGGAAAGATTCAGTATTCTTGGAGATGTTGAATTTTTGGAATCTAATCTATTAAAATTGAAGTACAAATAGAAAATAACTTTTACTTTTGCTTAATATTTACAAGGAATGCCACTCATATTATCTTTGCATCCAAACATCTAAGAAAAAATTAAATATAATCTATTAAAACTAAAATACAAATAGGAAATAACTCTTGGTTTTAACTAATATTTACAAAAAATGTCATTGATATTATCCATGCATCCAAACATCTAAACATTAATTCTTAACCAAAAAAAAATTCAGCTAAACCCATTAACAATTTTTGTCATTGGAATTCAAGACTTCAAAAAATGTATACGTGTTTTCCAAATTTTTATAATAAAAACAGAATTATACATATATATATATAGCATTAAATTAGTTTTATTTTTTTTATTTATATTCATATAATCTACCAACTATATTTGAAATATAAAAAAGATAATAATGTTAATAATTTTCAATTATATCTGAACTTATTCATTTACAATAACAAAATCATGTAACTTTCCATAACAATTTAATGACTAAAATACATACTAATATTTATTATAAATGGTTATATATACAGCCAAATACAATGTATTATTCATTTGTACGATATATATCTAATAAGAATAACCTATGTAATTTATAAATTTAATTTTTTTATCACCATATAATACATATACACAGTTAAGTCTTGGACAGATCGATATCCAGAGTATTTTAAGATATACGGATTCGGATATGTATTCGTTGGATTCGTAAAATTGTTATCCGGATCTGGATATTCGTGGTTAGGATATTCATACTAAAATCTGAATACACTTAGATATCCGAACCTGTTTTTTCATTTAAAATAAATCAAAAACTAAATATTAACCATCTATTTAGTTTATTTAAAATTATTATTTAAAAATACTTAAAATCATTAAAATTTAATAAAATTAAAATTTTAGTTATTTTATATAAAAGTATGTATAAGATACATAGATAACTATAATTAAATTTTAAATATTTAATATCTGGATCCGGATATCCAAACCTAAAATTTTACTATCCGAATTTGTACGTAGATCAGTCGAATTCGTAAAATCACTATTAGGATCCTCGAATATCCGTTTTTCAAAGCAGATGAGATCCCGGATCGGATAATGGATATTGAATATTAAATTCCAGTCATATATATACAATTATATCAAACAATTTGCTTAAAATATTTGACATTCATAAAAATAACATCCGCGCGGGCGCGCGGGTCAAAAACTAGTTATGACTTTAAAGAGTTTACTAGAGTTTGACATGCATACCCGTTGTTTTAATTTTTAAAAATATTAAGTATATATTTATTGTACATAAATATTGTGATATTAACATTAAATTATTATTAGTACTGAATTTTATATTATTTTATTATAAAATAATTATATATAGTATTAGATATTGTTTGTATATTCGAAATTTTAGCGCATATAAAATTATCAGTAATAAAATAAGTAAGTAATTATTTAAATTGTTATTTATTTTTTTTAAATATGTATTATTTGAGTAATTTTCCCTTTAGGTTTGGTTAGAGTCCCTATGACGGCATGACAAAAAAAACGAAAGCTTCACTGTCCTAATGAGCTTGACTCGCATTATTACAAAAGCACTGGTAAATATCAAGTTCATCACACTCCCAAATTCAGGTTATTGTTGCTTACTATCTCATCAATATGAATTAATATTTTGTAATATTATCACATTTCAATCTTCTCTCTCAAATTATGTTTCTAGGTAAACGGATATTTTTAGTTTGTTGACATCTGCATTAAAGAAGACGAATAAAAACAAAAGTGGAAGTGGCTTTCTCAAAAAAAAAACATAACAAAAGTGGATGGTTGTAGTTTGATTCCTTGACAATTGACAAGAGTTATAAACTCCCAGTAGACCAATCGATAAGAATCTACCAAAATTAATGGTGCCCTTGTCTTTAGTGGGTAATGACGTGGAACATATGCAATGTTGATTTTTGTTTTCATTTTTATCTTGGTGCCCTTGTTCTGGCTTAGAATATTTTATTGGATGGTCCACAAATCCCACCTTCTCCACGTTAATGTGTTCTCCAATTTCGTCCCACTTTAGTTTCTTTCCAGAATCATTGCAAAGATAACTTATTAGTATTGAAAACTTAAGATATCCTTAAAATATTGATATAGATTGTGTTAGTAGCTTTACTTGTTGGCATTAAGACATGTTCGAGAGAGTCACCTTGTACGGTTACAAAAGTGGAAGTGGCAAAGCGTGTGCTATGTCTTACCTTATATGGCTTGTCACTTTAATTCCAAGAACCTTATGGGCACAAGTCAATACTCTCTTCGTCAAACAAGGCACCACGCTGGACCGAAAACTCGGATCCCACTTCCAATTCCCTGCGGTTTCGCTGGGAAGCTTTGTAACACTCACAATGCTTTTTTCAGTGCCAATGTATGATCAATACTTTGTTCCCTTCATGCGCAAGAAAACCGGAAACTTTTAGAGGTATCACTATACTCCAAAGGCTAGGGATAGGGTTTGCGATCCCAAATTGTTGCAATCGCAGTTGCTTCGGCCTTAGAGGTCAAGAGGATGCGGGTAATAAAGGCATTTCACATAGCTAGCCCGAAACAAGTTGTGCCTATGAGCATCTTTGGTTGCTCCCTCAGTACTCTCTTCTAGGCATTGGAGATGTGTTTAACGTGATTGGTTTGCTTGAGTTTTTCTACGATCAGTCACCTGAGGAGATGCAGAGCCTTGGAACGACGTTTTTTACTAGTGGGATCGGTCTTGGGAACTTCTTGAATAGCTACGTGGTGACAATGTTTGATAAAAGATCACGAGTAAAGGGGTGGGAAGAGTTGGATTGGAGATAATTTGAATGATTCTAGGGTAGATTATTATTATGGGTTTCTAATGGTGATTTCGATTGTGAACATGTGTTTATTCTCATTGGCGAACCTACGTTGCTCAAGAAGGTAGCAAGTGCTAACATTTTAGCTATATTTTTATAGTTTATATAGGAATCCCCCACCAAAATATAATACTACATTCGCCACTGTTTATTCTTGTGGACATCTAGCAAGTATGTTTACAAGAGTGATGAGATCAAATCGTTTAGTGGAGGATGTGTTGAAATTTAGGCCAAAGCTTTAGACACATCTCCTCTTACTATCCAATTATAACAATGCGATACATGTATATATGGTTTTCAAGAAAATTTGTAAGTTGTGGTATTCTGCATGATATGAATAAAACTTTAGTGTTTATTCTAATCAATCAATTATAACTTGGAAGAATGAAGCAGTAGTTACTCAAGTTCTATATATGGCTTTGCTCTACTTGTTGAACACAAATCAATTCCGGTTAGTTATATTGAAGAATGCACATGATCCTGGTTTGAAAAAAAACTGGTTAATTACTTAAAACCAACTAGCCTCTGCCTTAAGATTTAACCTACGAGGAAAACTATTAAACAAGCTACATTTGAAAGTCTTATCTACTAAATATGGTTAGACTTAATTAAGTTTCCCTATCATTATTAAAATGCACACGGTTTGAATAGCACCAAGTGGAATATTGTGTTGCCTTAGGACATGGGATAACTAAGTGTCATTGTATGAAGCAACCGTGACATTGGACCAACCCATAACATCATATCTTATAAGGACTCTATCTTTGAAGCCTGATAAGCATTTCAACCATAAAAAAGATCTAGTCAATGGTCTTCAAATTACAATGTAGCTTAGTCGTTTGAATATTAAATTTGACTGTTGAGTCCGACCTTTTTCTAACAGTCATAGCTAGGGTTAAGAATTTACCCAGTTTGAGAGTATCTCCAACGTCAGAATGTGTTAGACCAAAAAGAAGAAAAAAAATTAGTATATTTTACTTTCTCTTCACAAATAGTACTGTCTTTTGGAATTTTTACACAAATTAAAATTTTCAATATATCCATGACAAGTTGATTTTTATCAATCTTTTTTATTTGTATTTGTTTAAACAATTATAATATAGGTTTAGATATTAGACATTTCTTATAAAAATATAACATTCTTTGATAAAGTAACTGATGTTTTAGGACCCGTTTCTATTACTAAATATGTCAATGATATTTTTTATTTTGTCAAAAATAACACGTATAATACTATTTGGATGATAACATGTCTTGATCAATAATTTGGCAACCATTTGTTATTATATTTTTGTCTAGTTTCTTAAATTAGTTTTATTTTTCCTATTTAAAACAAAGCAAAATTCCTACCGAACATTGTTTACCATGAATCTGGTCAGCAATAAGCTGGACTGATTAATTCGATAAGCTAAGGAACCCCGAAAATAAAATTAAATAAAACCAAATTAAACGAATTAGTGATAATGTACAGCTGACACTTCACCCAACCAATAAACACAATACTAACAGATCCAAAGCCAGCTATCACACAAAAATTGATGCAAGTAGTTTTTTTTTCTGAAAACAAAAAGACGACTGAAAAGAATGTGCTTAAAAGATTAATAAATCGCAGCAAGTCTGAAGAGCAGAAGCATAATTGATGCAAGTAGTTTCTTTATAGAATTATTTTATTTTGCTAAAAATGGAATTTCGAGTTTATTTATCGATCTATATAAGAAAGAAAATAAATAAACTTCTACCCACTTTTACTGGAACTGGACTTCACTCTATAGGTCTAAAACAAAACATTAACCTTATCTAATTGCCGGTTAAACAATATATAAATATACATTTGCTCGACTAAGGATAGGCTTTTTAAACCTTCCTCCCTTAGTATTTGTTTAATTTAATTATTCACCGGACCATAAATTATCGAAATAAAATTATGTGTGTGTTTGTATAATGATTAAAATAAATTTCAACCGAAGTAGGAGTTGTTCTCATTTTCAATATCCCCGTATTCCAAGGCTCTTGTGGTTGGTTGAGAGAAAACACAAGAAGATGGAGGAGGAAGAGGAGGCGCCACCGTAGGTTGCGGTGGAGTTGACGGTGTTTGCGGTGGTGGTCCAATGACGGAGACGCCGCTGGAGTTGTGAAACCCGGCGACTTGGGAGTTGGAAGGTACGATCAAAGTGGCGACTGCTTCTCGTTGCTTGTACTTGAGAATCTCAGATCGTACGGCCGTAAGCTCGGCTTGTAAAGCTTGAACTTGTTGTTGTAGAGCTGAGATTGCACCCATGCATCCGTACACTGGATCCCTTAGCCTTACGTTTGCTTCATACACGAGGCTATTTGCCGCGTCTGCTCTCTGACTTTCCGGTACTTCCTGGTTAGTGTTAAACATTGTCTTAACGTTATGAGAATATTGCCAACAATATTATCAGATGGTTTATGATGAAACCAGCCAGAGAGTCCGGTCTTGAGATTTTTGAAAGCTATAGATAATTTAGTAAGGATTTTGAATTAAGTTGAGATAAATACTAAAGTAGACTTGAAAAATGAAAAAAAAATTGTCCCAAAAATAGCACTCAAAGAGAAAAATGATCAAAATATATTTTATTAAATGATGTAAATATACATTTATATTTTTGGTTAACTAATCTAAATTTAAGGTTTAGAGTTATGGGGTGGAGTTTTGGAGGTGGAGTTTAAAATTAAAAATATAATAAAAATATATTCAAATTTTTAAAATAAAAAGTCTATTTGGTTATTTTTTTTGTTAATGTATATTTTTGTGACAAAAAAAGGTCTATATGTCTATTTGAGAGATTTGTCCTTTTAAATTTTACAAGATTAAAAAATTTTGGAGAATTATATTTATGTAAATGATCTCTTTTAACTTTAGGAATAATCACTAAGACTATCTCTATTTATGTAACGACCAAAGAAACGTTGCGTCTAGTGGAAACAATCCCTGGCATAGATCAACAACGCGATGATAATTATCACTATATCATTATAAAATAGTTCACATGCTTAAGTCATGATGATATGTGTATGCTTTGAAATGGTTCTTACCATTAGCATCTTGGATACGTTGCTAGCTCCAAAGACTTTGTGGACGGATGCGAACTTATGAGGCTCATGTGGGGAGAAATAAGGCGAAAAGGGACATTCTTGAGCGCATCTACGGCGCAAAAGCTTACATGCTGCACAAGGAGTAATGGTGTTGAGTGTTCCATGAGGACCGGACATTGGTCTTCTGATTCCTGCCATTTGATGAGACCAAGCATCTGCTTCTCTTTTGATCTTTTTTCCCCTATCTCTTCAAACCTCTACCTAAGCATAAGGAACCGAAGAAGAACTTTAGTTTACATTAAAAACATGAATATAGGATCAAAAGGTATAAATCAACCATATTCACCAATTATAGGGAATAAAATCTAAATTATTGTAAAGAGAAAAAAAGGTCTCACTAATGAGATGCTCATCTTTTACCTTTCTAGTGACATTCAGGCATGCTCTCAGAAGATGTAAAGAAAAGGGAGAAAGAAACAAAAAGAGAAATATTAAAGTCAAGTGACTTTTAAAGAGGGTGTGAAGGAAGATAGCCGGGGAACGCTTTAAAGGCAAGTAAAATACCACGTTTAAGATTTAGTGGTCACGATATATGTTGCACTTGCACATGTGTATATGTGTCAATATAGATAGATACATAAGCAAAAACTTGAACTGGTTTGTAATAGAACTATCTTATGGAGATGAAAAGAGGGGTTGGTATCTCGAGTGACAGAACAGTGTTCTTCAACATGAAAACAACTGAAGATATCTAGTTAGTAAAGACTGAAGAGCTTTATTTACTGCTTAAGCACGTGAGCCGTGAGTTTTTTTTTTCTTTTTCTTTTACTTTACGAATCTGATCACACAAATTATAATACATGCATGTTGTCACTCATACATCGGCCAGGCAACAACAGGTGGCTTTCGTGATCAGCGATAGACTAATAGATTTAAAAGATTATAATAGTTGTTGGTGAAGGATTTAGAAATGATATATTTTGATGTCTACTCACTAGAAAGAAAAAAAAAAGTGAATGAGAGTGATAGTTTGATGATATTGGCATTTTTAGTTCCATGTCAACATCAAGAAACCTCATCATCTTTATGTTTACGGGATCTTGCTTTTTTTTTCTTTATTTATGTTATTATATTTATCGTTATTGTTTTTAATTATCTCCAGCTTCATTTCAAAATCCAATAGAAAGAAGAATGTTGCTTTGACTCTAAGAAAGCTTTGCACTTGTATATTCTTGTTTGACCCGTATTTATAGCCTAGATCGTCGCCCCGTTGTTCTCTCTTCTTCTTCTTCTTTTGTAAGGGTGAGACGGATTGGGAAATTTATAGTATTTGGATTCGGATTTATGCTTTTCAAGTATCTAGATTTCGAATATTCATCTAGATATTGTGATATTCAGATCCGTAATTTTTTTTTTAAATATATATTTTAAAAATACAAAAAATTTAAAATAGTACATAAATTGAATATTTACACAATTTTTTAAAATATATATGATATATAATATCACTCAAATTAAAATATAATATTATAATATGTATTATATATAATATTAATTATATCAAATATAATTATTAATAATTTAAAATATATATACAGATTTGGATCTAAAAATTAAGATATCCGAATATGTATTCAGTTTGGACGGATTCAAGATTTTATTATCCAGGTTCGGATCCGGACACTTTAGATATTTTATTTTCGAAATAAATTCAGAACGCATCTCGAATCGGAACCAGATACCGGATAATAAGTCTCATGCCTATTCTTCTGTATGTGACTTTAATTTTCACGGTGTTAAATTTTAGCGTTATCACAGAATATAATTTAGGACCATAGTTTAGTGACCTATTAAAATATCTGGAATCTTAGTGTTTACAGCTTTTTTCTTTCACAAAACCTTTTGAAGGTTCCTCTCAAGTTGACACGTACCCTAGCTCTTAGAACTTTTGTGTTGGGCCGTCAATTACTTTTGGGCCGTTAATTCGTAGGCATTGCCTCTGGAATATGTGTTTTAGAAATTAATTTAAGTCGTTGATTGGACTAGAGTTCAGAGGTGTGAAAAAATATACCATTACGTGCTGGGCAGACTCAAAGGTATTGTATCTATGGGTGGGACGGATCGGATATCCGGGGTATTTTAGGATATTCGGATCTGGATTCGGATTCGTCGGATCCGTGACTTTAATATCCGGATCCGGATTCGTGTCTTCCGGGGTATCCAGACTTCGGATATCCGTCTAGATATTGTCATACACGCGGATATCCGGATTCGGATCCGGATCCGCAAAAATAATTAAAAATATATATTTTTTTAAAAAAATATAAAAATAAAACATAAATTAAATATTTATACAAAATTTATGAATATATATATGATATAAAAGATTAGTAAAATTTAAATATAATATTAAAAAAATATTTTTATATATAAATACTGATATATCAAATATAATTATTAATAAAATTAAAAAATTTAATATATTTTAAAAACACGGATCCTGATCCGGATATTCGGACCTAAAGATTAAGATATCCGGATTCTGATCCGGTTTGGACGGATCCGAAATTTTACTATCCGGATTCGGATCTGGACACTCCAGATATCCTATTTTCGGAGCGGATACATGACGAATCTCGGATCGAATTCGGATCCCGGATAATACGTCCCAGGCCTAATTTTATCTCTTAGCCATGCTCATCTTCAAGACTACCCAGTAAGGGAATGGTGCACCAACCTCTTGCAACATATATCAAAGATAATGATGTAGGAAAGAAATGGTAGCATTGGTAAGAATATAACACCTCAATTAGTAAGAAAATAAATTTTGCTTTAAAATAATTTTCAACAAAATCATAATGTAAAAATGTTTTTTGGAAAATAAATATAACATGCAAGCCTAATTATTCACTTTTTTGTTCGCAAGCCTAATTATTCACTATTTTGTTATAATTTTTTACTAGTCTCTCTGCCACCAACTCTGTTTGCCCATCATTGAATGATGGCATTTAAGATTGCACCAATTAAAAGTCATCCGAACTTCTACCACGCGTGCAGGAGTGGCCGAGGACTTTGACAGCCTTCAGTCAAGAATTAGATTTTAACTAAATTATTCTTCTCGTTAAAACTACTTCATTGTCTCCTGACTGTAAATTCGTTATTACAAAGATTTTTTGTTTTATTTTTTTTGGTAATCATGTTAAAAGTTATTACAAAGATATTTATGTTAAACAGTTTTACTTACATCCGAACCTGCTTTCCCTTTAATAGTGAAAGGACAGACTTCGTTAACTTGAGAACCTCATCTATGTTTTCCTTTCATCACAAAACTACATGAATATCTTCGGATACCTATTATTTTTTTATTTTTTTTTGAACATACAAAATAAAACCCAAAAAGTTGCATATTCTGAGGAAATCTTCTTTTTAGGAAATTTAATTCACAGTTATTAAATATCATACATGCACAAATATCATGAACATCCAAAACAACTAACACTTATTAATAATTAAACCTTTTAGTGTCAGGTAATACTCTTTATATATATATATGTTAGTGACTTTGGATTATAAATTATAAAATTGAATTTAAATTATATTTAACATATTAAAAATTCAAAGATCTCATATCATAGAGATGCAAGCATGTAAAACATTCTGGATCTTTTTATTTTCAAATTCAAATGTAATCTAGAAAGTGAAATAACTATAGAACAAACGAGACAAATAAAATATGAATAGAGCCCATAAATGCTGGCACATGGTCAGTTAATCGCTCACATCTTTTTCGTGTCATTTGATCTTAGATAAAGCTTGACGTTACTTATCAAAATCTAACGTCCAATCCATAAATTCGAGATAAATATAGTCCACTATGGGTTAATTTTCATTTTAAACGCACCAACAAGATTCACTGAATTTACATAAACTCGAAACAATCAAACTAAGAAAATCACAAGAAGGAGCAATCAAAACACGTGAACATTAGCAATGACCACAATCAAACACTAATAAGTGTGTTCAAGCACAGGCAAAAGCCAAACCATTTTTTTTTAAATTGGATCTTAAAATCAAGATAACGAAACATGACGACATTAAATCAATCTACGATCATTACGACTAGATCCATGTCGAAGAAGAGAACACAAAGCTCTCTTCATACTCCCCATTGATGAACTAAGCCCTCTTTTATAACACAACGTGGACGTTGGCGACGTGGAGGAACCAATGTCTTCCTCTTCTTCATCCTTAACGTACGATCTCGAGCAAGAAAGATAACATGTTTTAGCACGATGCGTTGTCTTAGACCGAGGAGACGAGGAAGAGGAAGAAGAAGATGATGACGTCGTAGACGACCAAGAAAACGAAGGACGAGACACGTGATGCTTACCATTGAACAAAGTCTTCACAAAACGAGTTTGTTTCGTTCTAACTTTGCTAAGTTTGTCCCCCGAGGAGGATGAGTAATAAGACGGAGGTGGCGTTAGTGGCGGAAGATGAAATGATTCAGAGAATAGAGGGTGCTTTGGTGTGCCTGGCCGTGTCTCCCACAAAAACGGCACCGAAGCTCCGCCGTAGTAATAGATTCTAGACGATGTATTGACCTGCGAGATCTCCTTTTCGACTACCTTTGAAGATCTGACTCCATTTGTGTCGTCTTCTAATCTTTCTGACATTGTCATCAAATGTTTCAATGATGTTTGACGAAAGATTGTTCAGATATGAAAGAGGAGACTAGGGAGCATCTATTTTTGGAAACTTGATGCTTTGTTGTGTAAGAGAAGTTTGCGGAAGAATTAAAGGATATCTATTTGCATGGAGTGTGTGTAAGCAAGCACATGACATGTGCTTATACTACTGTTTTTTTTTGTACTATCTGTCTTATTTTCTGGATTTTCTATTTGTAAATTTCATATGGATGACCATATGGCTTATAGTATATAATACTGGAAAATAATTGCAGAACCCAAAAAAATGGTTAGATAGTAAATGATTTGGGCCACTTAATATTGTTACTATTTACGACTTAAAATTATTTTTGGGGTAAAACTAATATTTTTTTTATAAAGAATTAAAAGTACTACGTATAACGTAAAGATCTTTGTTCTTTTTAGTTTTTACTATTGACTGACTGAGACTAGAAACCAAGCGAACTCCTGAGTGTAGCTGCAGACAACACCCTGTAAAAGTCGTTTACTTAATTAAGTAAAAATTCAGAAGCCGTTGTTGCAATTAATTTCGTAGAAAATGATACTATAAATGTGTAGGTTGCCAAAGAATGAATAGATGAGTGTGGACCGTTAGATTTGCAGTTGAGCCATATTAATTAATGGAAGATACCATTCGTGGTCCATCGTTTTACGTACTGAGATTTTGCTTCAATTCGACAAAGAAATATCAAGACAAAGTTAGCTAAAAATATAAGGTGAAGCTTCTCCTATTTATTTCGTACATCTACCCATATACGTTGCATGTAATGAAAAAAATAGATTAGTAGATACACAGTTATAAAACGACGGTCTAGACACTTGTTTAGGCCAGTTCATAATATAAATAAGAGACAGAGGTTAGGCAGTTTACGTTCAAGAGAACATTCGATTCGGTGGTGTTGGCTATAGTTTCTAAACGGGTGATTATGTACAGTATAGGCGATCAAAACCAGATATTAAATGGTTAGAAACTTAATTAGTGTTGTAATCAAATTGTAGTCTGTTTTAGCACACATACAACCTGAGACACTCTTACGTTTTCTTATGAAAATATCTTGACGATAATTTGACTTTTATTGATGCATTTTATTTGTTATGTTTGTGAATTAGAGATTAAGTTTTAAGATGATTTGACTTTTTTTTTTTCCCGTAATTTTACAGTCAAATGCACGTACAACAAACGTATTTGCTACACAATACGAATGGATTAAACTTGAATAAATAAGGTATCTTTGGCTGCAACTGGTTCCCAATTTTATAAATATTACTCGCTATGTTTCTTTTTACATAATATTTTAGAAAGTTTATGTTATTTCAAAATAGATAATGTTTTAAGATTTTAAGGTATGTTTTGATGTTTTAAGGTTAACTTTATTGGAAACTGTTGAACCAATAAAATTTTACATTTTTTTATAATTGATTAAATGATTTTAAAATTATATTTTTAAAAGTACTTTTTAGATAAATGTAAATTTATTAATATTTGTGTAGTAAGTCAAAACTTCATTTATTAAGAAACGGATGATGTATGAATTAATGAAACTAAAAATCGAATACAAATAAATAGAATAAATGAAGTCACGGACTCATTCATGAGTTTTGTTATTTATGAATGCTTTCTAACTACATTCTACTTTTTTTTCTATACATTTCACTATAGATCATTAGAATGAGATTTATTTTTTATTCCATTCAAATGGTAAGAAAAATTGGGATCTACGGGAGAATTCATAAAATTTTATTCTACAATTTTGTAATCCAGTTGCACTGAGTTGTTGCTCTATAAACTATCGCTGGGTTGCTTTTATTTTTGTTTCTAATTTTGGTTTGGTTTCGGGTTTTTCTTTGCCAACATTTCGGTTCTTGTTTTTGAATTTAGCTAAATAGGGAAAATAATTTGTTTTAACTAGGATAAAGGTTGGTTCAGTTTCTTGATTGTTGGTTTCAAAACAATGTCGGAGTTAATAATGTAAGAACTATGATAATCTTTACATATATAATAAAAAAAAGAATTTCCTAAACAATAACATTTTTGCAGTTAAGATAATTGAACAATACCTAAAATGATGGACATCACATTTTAAGGAACTTGTTACTGACATTGACTGTATAAGTATTTCAATATTGATGGTCAGTATACAAAATCCATTCTTGGAATTTTCATAGTTGTTTGTCGGTTTATCGAATTCTCGCGACTAATGAGTGCGTTCTGAATTGATTGCAGCCATTCGTCGTGGTTGACATATTATTAGTAAACTTTCATCTTGATAGAGTATCAGACAAAATAAGATAATGATTAATGGATGATAAGTGACTCTCACAAAATTAAAGAAAAGATCATGACATTGAAAAAGATATGGTGGTTGTGATAATTATATGTACGAACAAAAAATCAATAGAGCAATTATTCTGCTCATTTGCCAGAAGGATGTGCTTTTTATATAATTTCATTTCTTACATTTTTTTAACAAATTTTTACAGTTTTAGAGTTTGAATATGAAAATACTATTTTTTTACAATGCATTTTTCATTATACACTACGAAATGAAGAGATACTTTCGTTTACACGTTGTTAATACACGAAAAGTATGGGCTTTATGGCCCAAAAGGATTCGACCGTCGGCAGCTCAAACGTCGTCGTTTGATTGATTGGTCCCTGCCGGCCCAGAAAAGTATGCCTTTTTGTAAAGCTAAACAGTGGGGGACTGCAATTCCCAATATCTTTCCATTAGCTCCGCAATTAACGGCCCAAATTCAGTAATCAGTCAACTAATCTCATAGGAGTACAACTTTTTTCATGTGAATCTTGTTACAAACACCGGTCTATCTAAATTAGGGGTGAACATAAAACCTAAACCCCAAATCTAAAATCACAACATAGACCAAATAACTTAAATTCGTAACGATTCGAACGGTCAAAATATCTAAATAAATTAAGTAGAAAAATATAAAATATAGTTAAACTGAAAGTGTTATTAATCGAATTTGAATGGACAACCCAAATAACCCAAAAATATAACCTAAATATTTGAATTAGTATTTGAAAACCTAAAATTTCAAATACTAAATTCTATATTTATTTTCATGTTATATAAATATATCAAAACTTGAATTAAAATTAACAGAATCTAAAATGAATTCGGATCTAAAATGGGTTATGAATAAAGCTAAATATATCCAAACAGGAAATACTATAACCGAGTCTGATCCATATATCTAATATAAACTCGAACAAGTCTTAGGAAGCTGAACTCAAAACCGAAGAAATCTGAATCCGAACCTGGAGGGGTAAATCATTAACCAATAATAATTTGGAACGTTATCATATCCTTTACCCCCTCACTTTCTTCCATAGTGGTGTTGGTGTGACTCGCTAACGAGAAAGTAGAATCATTTTTAAAAAAGCTCTTTTTCTTTTTACCCTCTTCTTTTGCTCTTCACAATAACCATGATTATTACTGAGAAACTGCTTTTCTTTAAATTCCACAACAATCCATCTTCTCTCTCGGTCCATTGTGGCGGTGCCAATGGCGATGCATGATGTGAATATCCAAACTGGGTCCGATAATCTCGACCAGGGTGATGTACAGGGGATAAGGAAAGTGGGTTCCAGAGCTGAGATCGATACTTCTCCTCCATTTGGATCGGTTCAAGAGGCGGTGACCCGGTTTGGTGGTCGTGGCTATTGGGTTCCATTCAAGCTTGAAGACAATTACGTAAGTTTTCTGATAATAGATCATCTCCAGTGTGGATCAAGTTCAACACAAACCACATTGATACGATATTCATTTTATACTTGCAGTTGATGCTCTGATGTGACCAAACTGTCCATTATTACATGATTACTGTCAAAGTTTGTGAAACTGAGTAGAATTGTTTTAATGACTTAGCTGCAATTATGTAGCATTTCATCATCAAAACTTTATGGAATTCATACTTGAGTTGTTTGGTTTCATATTTTAAGGTTCTTGAAAATATTATTGAGATTAATTTCATAACAATTTTTTGTATCTTTTTTTTTTTGTTTTTAAAGATTTGATAGTATAATGTCTGTGATTAATATTATCAAGTTGAGATATGAGTTTTATAAAAATTTGGCTGTGTCAAATGTTCAGAATGGTGTGGGAGAATTTGACATAAAGAGGATGGAAGAGCATGCAGCAGAGCTAGAGAAGGATCTGATAGTGAAAGAGCTTGAAACTCTTGATGTTCTAGAAGCACTTGGATCCACCAAGAGGATCGTTGAAGACTTAAAGCGACAGCTTCATCAAGAATCCTTGAGATCAGCTGAACAGATCAAAGAGATGAACAATGAGCATTGCAATCACAATCCCATGTCATCTCCCGATCTAATCTTGATGGAACTAAAGCAAGCCAAGATAAACCTCGGTAAAACCATGGATGATCTTGTGATGATCCAGTCCTCTCTTGAGTCTCTGAACAAGAAAATGAGAGAAGAGAAAGAGTTTCTTGATAAGACAAGAGAGAAGCTTACGTATGGGTTTGGAGGAGGGGTGTCTCTAGCTGAGGAGCTGAGTAGAGTTAGGGTGAAACCACATGTTCCTGATGAAACAGAACAGGTGAAGATGGTTGCTGAAACGGGTATAAACCAGCAGAACAAGAAGTGTCTGAGAACTGCGGAGATGAGATTGGTTGCTGCTAGAAAAATGGAAGAAGCTGCAAGAGCTGCAGAAGCACTTGCCATTGCTGAAATAACAATGCTATCATCATCATCATCAAACGGTGAAAGCGAGGATGATGTTTCAGAGTTTTGCTTCCCAGAGCCTCCAAGATCTTCTCCCTTAACACCGAGAGGACTTAGGAATGTTACTGATAGCTCAAGAAGTGGGGTTTTGAAGAAGCTTGAGGAAGCTACACAAGGAGTTAAACAAAGTAAACAAGACTTAGAAGCTGCGTTAAACCAAGTAGAGATAGCTAACGTGAAGCAACTCGCAGCTGAAAATGCTTTCCGTGGGTGGACAAAACGCTCATTTTTCAGCCATCTGAACAAGCAGCATGAGCCAGTGCTAAAGTCTAATGTCTCAATGCGTGATGTTCTAAGGCGTAAGCAAGTTCCTAAAGAAGATGTTGTTGTCTCTGAGAGGGAGAGTATTGAAGGACAAGGGAGGCATGTGAATTTGAGTCAAATGCTCAAGGAGTTGAAGCATGATATTAAGTCTAAGACACGAGGTGAGAAAGAGGAAGTGCATGAAGAGAAGAAGTTTGTCATGCAGAGGAGAAAGTTTGGGTTCATACACATTACGCTTCCCATGCAGAAGCAGAGTAAGAAGAAAGTCAACTTTTAATAAAACTAGAAATCCAAACTATTTCTAGTTTGGTCCCTAATGTGTGGTGTTTGTAATAAGTTTTTCATTGTGTTGTGAATTGTGATTGCTTTTCCTGTCTTTGTCTTTGTATTTGTATTCAAGAAAAATAAATATACACTTAGGTCTTGAATGAAACACTGCTTGTTTCTAACCAAAGCTTCAAAGGGCAAAGCATTTATGAAGTTAATGTAAAACATAAGTAGTGCAACTGATTTGATTAATCTTAAACTTATTAATTCTAATAAATTTTAATTTCTAAATATAACAAACCAGGAAATGATATCCACAAACATACGCTTCTCAATACAAGATCTAGAGTTTTCATAATTTACCTTATTCTTGTTGAGTTAATCTATTTTTTCATAAAATTTTAGTTTTTTCTCTTGTAATCTATTTTCGATTGATCAATAAATGTCTTTTAAATAGCTTCACGGTAGTGGAAGTTCCCTTGGTCTAGTGATTTAATCAAGAGTTAATTAATGATTCTACACCAATAGTTCTAAGTTTCAATTAGTTATCCAAAATATTGAAGAAAATGATTAAAAGAAATCTCTAGTATTGAAGAAAGAATACCGTTAGAAATGTTGGAGAAAAGGATTACAAGAGGTAATGGTGATGTAGTCAGACGTATCAAAAAAAAACTCCTATCAAATTCGTGCATCTCTCTCCCTTGGCATAGACTTGAAGGAAAGATCTCTTCTCTTTGGCAGCCATGAAAGTGAGATAATTATTTGTATTGCTCCTTTTTAATCGATCCTTTCTAATGTAAATCTCATTTGTTTTCATTGTGAAATCTACAATGGTGTATTCAACTAAGAATTTTAAGTGATTTTTATAAAAATAACAAATTCACTGTTATTCAAACATAATTTTCAAAAATTCATTTAAAATCTAGGTTATTGAACTTGACATTTCATAAAGTACTCTGAAATCTGCTGTTATTGAAAATATTTTAAGTTGTGGAGTTTTAAAATTTTAAGTGATTTTAGAGTGTTTGGATAGAGTTTCTTAGTTAAAAAAATTAAAACTCAAATCTCATAATTTTAGTTGATATTTTATGATGGTTTATCAAAAATCACTTAAAATTCTTCAATTCATTGAAATCATCTACAACTTTATTAAAAATTAAATCACTTCAAACTTTATATTGAATACACCCCACCCCATACGTGTATCCACGATGTTTTGTTGATCTTTCTGGATTGTATTTTTGCAGTTGTTTTATAGTCCATAGGATAGGTGTTTCTACCTTTTTTTTATTAATATCCGCAAATTTGATTTCAAACCTCTAGTTGGAATCAAATGGACCCTAGTTGTGGATTCTTCACTGTTCATGTCTCTTAGATCATGATTATGATTATTGCAGAGTTTTTAGGGTAAAATTCTTAGTGAAATATATAAGAAACTGTTTTTTAATTTTTAATTAAAAAATTAAGAACCAGTTCTTAAAATCCTTATTTAAAAACTGATTTTTAATTTTTTAGTTAAAAATTAAGAAACAATTTCTTATATTCCGCTAATAACTTCATCCTAAGAACTCTGCATTAATCATGTCCTTAGAGCATCATTAACCATAGAATCCCTTGGGGTTCTTTTTTTTTATTTAAAAAATTAAAAAATTAAAAACAAACCAATCACGGACTGCCACGTGTCAATGGGATCCGCAAACAGTGCAAAAAACCATCAAAAACAAGTTTTTAATTAAGGATTTTAAAAGATAGTTCTTAGTGTTTTAGTGGGTTCCAACCTTTAAGAATCCCCTAAAAACTCTCATTAATGGTGCCCTTAGGAACGTATCTTAGAGTTGAAAAACAAAAAAACGTTTATATTTTTTGTTGATTATAAAAGAAGAGAGGATCTTCTCCAGATCAGACAAACATGAATCATAACAAACTTTTTAAAACATGATAAATAGCTGTCACACTTGTAAGGCGACGTGGGAGAAAGTTGTTGTTATTATGCACTCTTGACTTTGCACATTTATAAGAAGCCACAAGTCTCTCTCTTTATTTCACTCACATCAAAGTAATCTGATATCCAAATACCAAATATGACGAATCACCCACTCTCTACTACCGTTTTCTTCATTCTCCTCCTCTTCGTCGTCCTACTTGTCTTTCTCTCGCCTGTCACTGTGGCCGACGGAGATGAAGACAAAGTTAAAAGAATCAAGGCGGCTATGGAAAAGGTGAAATCATTAGTTAGCAAAGAAAAAGAATAAGTAGCATGCGAGGCCAATTGGTTGGGTTTATGCTCTTGTGTTTGCTGTTCCTCCCAAGACAAAAAATAAAGGATGTATGTTTCATGTGTGTGTGTTTTTTTTTTCTTTTCAACGACTTTTTGTTGTGTAAAAATTACACAATTCTAAAAGGACATGCTTGATTATAAGTTTTTCAATAAAATCATATGGTATGATTAAAATATTTCACCTAATTAGTCTTGCTTTTTTCGATATGAAAAAAAATCCCTGTGTATTTTGAAGTCTTCCAATGCAAATTTTTGGCTTTGCATGATTCGGATAAGACACACTATTCAAGAAATGTATATATTGAAGAAGAATATATATTATATTGATCTCCGTTGAAAAAAATCCAAGGCCTGGGAATGCACATAAATACGAGTTTCTGATGAACATAGACTAGTGTTTTACCTGTAGATGCATGCATAATCATCTTAGAAATCAACAAAATAAATGATTGTTAAGGCTTTCGAAAAATTATATTTGTTGCATAAAAGCTTGGAAATTTTCTTTCTTCTGGAATCTGGATAGATAAAATATATAATGAGATTTCTCTTTCAGTTGATTAAATTTTGTGATTTCTGATAAAAATAATATTGTTTTAGATAACAACACAATAATACAATTTTAGATAATGACAATTATTAAAATAACTAAATATTTTCTTTTAGAATATTTAGATAATGATATACTATATTTTGTTTTGAAAATAAGATAATGATAATTACCTGATCAGGCTCCTCGTTCCGCAGGAGATGGAGATGGAGATGGAGATGGAGAGGTGCACTGCTTCCCTGAAGCCTCTTCATATCTTACTTTCAGCTTTTGAATATATATATATATATAGCTCAAGATCATCAAGTCATGTTTTCTTCAAATTAAGTTTGTATCTCAGTATGTAAAATGTGGTCTGTTCCGCACTGGTAGTTTGTCCTTTGAGTTTGACTCTTTACTTTTTGAGTCTTGTTTTTTTTTATATATATATATATATATATATATCTGGGGACTAACTTATACTCCTTTGATTTACCTTGCAACCCTCAATTCAATAATCCTAGTGTTAGGTTCCGTAATGATAGGATACATGTTTTCTTGCAGAAGTTGTGACTCATGTTTGCTTCATTTGTTGATCTGATAAAATAGTACTACAACCTTCGTTTTTCTGAACACTTTTTATTCGTGGACTATGAATATAGTTTCAAGTAAAAGTAGTAACTTCGTTTAAACCAAAAAAGGTAGTAACTTTGTCTTGTACATGAAAATACAAGGAGAGTCTTTTAGATGTTGATAGTCTATTTTGACGAATAGGTGACAGCGTCGCTGAAACAAATGCATCATCCTTTCCCCACGAAGCATGTGATGAGTAAGTGTCATGGTTATAAGAGATGTTGAGTTGTAGATAGATAAATCTGAAGAGCAAGTTTACGAATTAATGAAGTCGCTGATGTAGTGGATGATGCAGGTTGCGTCAGGTTATATACCTCTCCTGTACTGGAATAATATGGAAACCACTGATTACATACGCTTTAGAGGTTGCTTTTGTAACGAGTTTACGCTATTCAAGCTACCACTTCAGTCTGCATTGGCCAATGATGGCATGTGTAAACAATGTTTACGGTAGATATATTATTTAAAAGTTAATTATTCGCGCAAATCAGTTCCTCTAATTACGCTTAGCATTCTTCAAGAACATACTTGTTTCCCATGTAGTCAATGGATCTTTTGAAAAGTTTGTCAATTGTGTTTTGATTTGAATAACCAAATTATTAATACATGACTCACCATCTATATATTGTCTTATCAAATTTCCAATAAGTATACAACCTGTAATAGAACAAAGCATGCAATGATAGCCATAGCCGGTCTTTGCCATAAAATAAGTAAGATAAAAGGAAGATAATATATAAACCAAAGTAAAGAAAAAAAAAGTTAAAAATGGCCATGTTATAAAGCCATCATGACCATTATTTGCCAATTTCAACAAAGTTGGCCCTCCAAATTTGATAATTCGTGTTTCTTTTCTTATATAGTTATTTATAATTCAATGTTTCTTTTCTTATATAATTATTTATAATTCATTTTTTCTTTTTAAATATAGCTATGTATATATATGTATGCATTGTTGTATGAACAACAACACCACAATCTCTTCTTGGACCCTAAAGACAACAAGAAGAAAGAAAATCCATATATACGAAGTCTCTTATTTTAATTTGATTGTTTTCTTGAAGAGGTATATAGAGCTACTAGAAATGGATACAATGAAGATTATACTTCGCGTCATACTAGTCTCTTTCTTACTCATCTCCAAAGTTCCTTCGATTCTTGGGTACAGTATGAGAGGCACTACTAGATCGGAGCCGGAAGCATTTCACGGCGGGGAGTACTTCCCGGAGATGAAGAGCAGGAGGTTGATGGTTACAAACTTGCAAGTCGATTATTCAGGTGATTATGATGATGGAGCCTCTTCAGCATCACCATCACCACCAGTGCCTGATTATGATGATGATGATATCTATAAAAGGCAAGGTGATGTCCCAAGCCCTGCTATAGGTCACTGATGATACGTTACACTGTATAAACCAGACATAAATACACGTTTTGGCATTTTGGGTTAATATATATATTTATACATACATGTTATTTACTTGTTCAGATGTGTTTTTGTCCTAAGAGGTCTCTATATAATCAACTTATGTGCCTTTTTTGTTGTTTTGATAATACATATCTTTCTCTATATCTACACTTCTAATTATGTCATTAATCAATAAATGTGACATCTACATTTTATGTATGTATGTATGTAATTAATAACACTCATAGACAAATCTGCATTTTACCTTTCTAAAACTGTTTCCGGTTATAATAGAAGTTTTACGATTTTTTTTCTTTTCTACCTTTTCTGTTTGAATTTGTTATCGAAGTGCAATTAGTTTAATTAATGTATATAATAACGTTGTACAACAGGAATCCAGTTTTACATTGAATAATTGATGAGCCCAGTGGGATTAATCTACTGTATATTACATAATGTAATGTTTCCAAAAATACCTTTGAGATTCAAAAAAGGAGGAGAACATTCCATTCCCTCTGTTGGTAATAAAAAGAAAAGAAAAGAAAACAATGTGACGGTTATACAGTCTTGAATCTTGAACCATCCATCATGGTAAGATTAAGCAAGGTCGGTCCTCAGATTAAAAGAATTTTAAACAATTTAGTAAGGTTTATTAATTTTTTTTTTTTACAAATTTAAAAGCTATTTTTAATATAAATTTTTTAGAAAAAAATGGAGATCCTAGGTGAATGTTTCATTTGCCTATACCGACGACCATCTCTGAGTTCAAGTTGTATTTAGTACAAATTAGCATTCTCTCATAATCAATCAGTTAAATCTAAAATTTTAAACTTCTAAATCTTAATACTTCGAACTTTGATTGAAAGTTACTTGTGACCACTGTAACCTGTTGTATCTTGAGAATGAAGCGATCTTTAAAATCCTCAGCACATTTTTATTTTAACAATCAGGAAAATGACTTTGCAGAAAAGGTGCCACATCGTTCCTAAAATCACGTATGGAGATTAAAATTATATGAAATACATTTGTTGTTTTCGCTTTGAAATATCAGGGTCGGTGTGTGACTGCATGCATATAATACTAATACATTGGTGGATGTGTCTTTATGCATGCTAGACTCCACCGACTAGTCTACTTAATGTTTTTTTTTTTTGCTTAAATTTCGTAGTCTACTAAATGTTATCCTTTTTGAATTATATTTATAATAACTATAGAAATATTTTGTAGCAAGTAATCAAGGGATTCTCCTGGAAGTGTCGCTCATGAGGATCGTCTCTAATCATATGTTGTTCTCCACCTTAGGCACCTGTTTGGGTTCAACTTCCTTCTCAATCTTTCCTCGTATATAACACAATACCAAATCTTCATGAACACCCTCATGAAGGGTATACTCTGTCATGACCCAACCAGTCTTATCCTCCTCTCCCTTCACTTTCTTGTAGTACACGAAACTCTCCTTGTAACCCTCCACCTTGTTGTTTTTATCCATGATTGCCTCTTGACCACTACTAGTCCTTTTCCATCTGCCGCCTTCGCTTTCTCCTCTTCCCGGTACGGTCCGGTTAACACTCATAACACCTCTTGTATTCCTCGGACTAAAGTAGTACCATTCGTCTCTCTTGAACAGAACGTTGTTAACGTGGTTAAGAAGCCACGGTTCGTCGTCGTACACATTCAGAGTTGTTATGATACCGTTCTTGTTCATGGTGACCTTGTTTCGAAGGTGAACCCTTACCAAACCCAACTCGGTTGGAAGAAACCGACAACCAGGTGGATAAACCGGAGCCTTCAAAGAAAGTTGGTCAACATTATCACTCATCATCTTTGCAATACTATACTCATTAGTTTTTTCCTTGGAACTATCTTATTTCGATGAGGCTTCATGGTGGAGTCATGAAGGCTCTATTTATAGGAATATGATTCAGTCGGTGGCAAAAAAAAAAAAGGAAATCTAGAGTGGCCCGTTCCCTATTTCCTTTTCTTTCAATGATCATGTTTTTAATTTCCTTTTTTATTTGTAGTTCCTTATCGGATTTAATATCTTTTGTTTATATTAATTAATCATTTTTATTTCAAAATTATTAGAATTATTACATCGTCAATCAAGAATCGATAGGATTTGTTACTAATTGAACTGTCTTATGAAAATCAGTCAGTTTTACTTATTTGAAGATTTATTGTTTAAATTTTTTTATCTCTTGGAGTAAAACAAACAAAGAGTTTTAAAATATAACAACGTGGAAACAAGAACACAACTAAACAGCTTTCGAGATTCACATGGTATTAGTATGAATAATCTGAACCAAACATTAAAGAAAACAAACAAAAAAAGTTGAAACAAGGATATGCAGAGGCTTCAGGGACGAGTTGCAGCTCCAGCTCCAGTACGACGAGGAGCCTGACCAGGTTGTCCAGGCTTGGGAGCATCCTCCTGATACAATCATCAAATTTTGAAAACACACAGTTAAGTAAAAAAAAATCTTACAAATCTCATTGAATGAAGAGATTAAGTGAAATACATAAATCCACACGGAAAGTTTAAACTTCTTGAAGCCAATAAAGACAACTAAACTATAGCAAGAACATGATCATTGAACTTTTGTAAAACAAACTAAACTATAACATTGAAAGCTTACTTCTTGGAGCAAACTAAAGTGCAACATTTGCCACAGTTGGAGCATCTGATTGGTTTCACGTGGCCACGGTTTTGTGCTTGTTCCTTCCACCGTTCTTACGCTTGAACGTCTGCAACCATCTTCTTCTTCTTCTTGAGCTGAGAAGCTGTGTGAGTCTGCTGCTAGGGTTAATCTCGGTGAAGATGATTTGTTGTTACTTTGGGGCTTTGAAATATAATGGGCTTGGGTTTTATTGATCCCCTTTCGTACTAGTGAGGATTTTCAAACTAAATTGTACCAAACTTCCTCATTTAGGTTTGTGACGTCCGTTAACTTGACTCAAAAGTCATATTTTTCTGTTGGTAATATAGATACGATTTATATTAGTGGTGGCATAATTTTTCATTTTTTGATAAACCGTAGCTATCCGACACCCAACCGACTAATCTTTTAGGGGGTTGTCTATCAGCGTCGGATACACCCAATCGCTTACTATAAAAATCAGATGACACATATTTAGTATCGTGGGGTTGATTCAAAACCGGATTGTTTAGGTCACCGAAATTGGCCTACCACTAAATTACCCATATGTGGTTTTGATGGCATAGCATACACACATAAAAACTATACCCACAAGAGTAAAGGATCACCATATACTTATATATTGTTCACAAATCTTTAAAAAAAAAAAATCGATGTGGGATATTCTAATACGTACATCCCCTCGCGTTTATAATTAGACATTTGAAACGTGAAGTTTGTAGGACTGAAAATCTCCAGTTGTGCCACACAAAATATTTACAAACCTGAAGTAATAGGTTCAAATCATACTCAAAAGATAATAAAAGTCAAAGATTGCAATATATTTGTTTATATAATCCACAAGTTATCTCAACATTTCAATGTAGGACATTCTACTACTTTTATGATGCTTATTTTGCCATAAGGCTAAGCGATTTTGGATTACAAGGAAAAACAAGTATGCCAAAAGGCTAAATTTAATAAAAGATGTGAAAACAAATGAAAAACACATTTGCTCTTTGTAGGCAATCATTAAACCAACAGTTCGTAAATAAGAGAAAAAAAAGAGAGGCTAGGCTAGGCTATGGTGGGTGTGTTTACTAGCCACCTCAACAATATGCAGCCACGTGAGCACCCAAAACAGGGTTTAGAATTGACCGCCTTGGTAGGTTTGTCCAAACTGCCAATTAGAAGGAGCCACGTCATTGCTAACGACGGTGCGACCATCACTGGTGGTGACCTGGAACGAGAGGCTCTGGTCGTTGAGGTAAGAGTTGCTCTGCCAGTTCTGTCCCCAGTTCCTAGACATAGCTTGCCACGACCCTGTTTTGGAGCCTCGGATCGAGACAGCGTGGACGTCTCCTGCTCCTCCTACGTTCGAGATGAGAACTAGGTTGAAGTAAGAGTGTCCGTTGATCGTAAACCTTATCCCTCCTTTCTTCATACACGGTACTCTGCATTTCCACAACATAAATCATTAGTATAGGTTTTTTTTGGACAACAAAATCATTAGTCTAGGTTTAACTTTACATAATTCAAACGTTGAAAAATTATTTCTTTATTTTTTATATATTTTATATTTACAGTAGGTATTTTTGAGAGAATTATAAAATTACTTTGATGATATATAAGAAGTTAAATATATAAAAAACATATAGACTTGTGAACCTACATGATATATGTAAATTAGTTATAATATACATTAATTTTACTGGAGCTAACCATATATACTAATTTAAATTAATTTAGATTGGTTTAGTATAATTTAAACCGATTTGAATCGGTTAAATCAAATTTTTAGAAAATCATTTCATTTATGATTGAGCGTTTGAAATAATATAAAACTTTATTACTTGCGTCTCAAGTTCAAATAAAAGTTAAAACGCACCTTCGGAAAGAGACAGGGACAATGCCGGCTCGGTACTGAGCGATCTGGAGAAAAGCTGGCTCGGCGAGGTCGAAATGCTGAAGAGGAGGATTGCACCATCCACCATTATCGTTGGAGAGGCCAAGGTTCGGTGGACAAAAGTTAGTAGCTGTGACTGTGATAGTGGAACCAAGACACCATCTTGGGTCACCGTTGCACTTCATCTCGTAGCACGCGCCGCACGTGAGTCCGTTGTTGAATAAAGCCGTGCTCAGAGCTGCCGTATTGGTCCCGTAAGCTTGGCTATAGAGGTTTCCATAGCCACAAGCTCCTCCTGAATATTTAGGTATATATGTCACGTGTTAGCTAACATAGGCGCATGTATAAAGAGACTAAATTAAATCTAACATGTGCATTTATTGTTACTGGTCAGGAGCATACCCATTGTGCCGGAAGCGTCGGCGCCACCGTAGAAGGTGGCGTGACCACCTTGCCAACCTCCATCGACTCCATGAGCTCTTTGGAGAAAGAATAATAAGCTGAATATGGATAATATTGAGATTACACTACAAGAAAACAGCGCAATACTGAGGGAAATTCCGACGGAAATTGTATTCCTCGGAATATTCCAATGCTATTCCGAGGAAATTCCGAGGAAACGCAATTTATGTGTTTCCTCAGAATTTCCTCGGAATATACCTAGGAAATTCCGAGGAATATAATTTCCGTCGGAATTTTCCTAGGAAATTCCGAGGAATACAATTTCCGTTGGAATTTCCTAGGTATTTCGTGGGAATTGTCGGAAATTTTGCCTTGTAAAAATCGGATTTAGGGGTTTGATCGTAGGGTTTAATTCCCTCGGAATTCCCTAGGAATTTTCCTAGGAAATTCCGACGAGCTGATGGTTTTCGTCGGAATTTCCTAGGAATATTCCTAGGAAATTCCGAGGGAATGATGATTTAGAATCGAAAACACCAATTTACGATTTCCACAAGACTTTCATAAGCCTTATTAAGTGTCTTGGATTGATTATGGGACAATACATTGGTGTTGTACCAATTAATAGATACTTTTCCAATTGTATCAACGAGATCCCCAAACAACAAGATAAACACTTATACACTTTAATGAACAGAAACGACAATACTTGCACTCATTTCAATAATTTTGTAATTTCAACGTTTATTTGCCATCTATTGTCAATGTTACCGTAGGAAAAACTGCTAAATTGTTCAAGAAATGGTCTAAAGTTTTAAATTTTGGATTTTGAAACCCTAAACTATGGTTCCTCGGAATTTCCTAGGAATATTCCTAGGAAATTCCGAGGCACAGTCTCACCAATAGGAACACATGCAGAGAATATTCTCTGATTCTCGAGAATTCCGACGGAATTCCGACGGAATTCCGACGGAATTCTATATTCCATCGGAATTCCGTCGGAAATGTTTAGTACCCGGGAAACCAAACCGCCAAAATTTTCGCGAAAAATCGAATATTGAAGATTCCTACGGAATTCCGACGGATTCATTTTCCGTAGGAAATCTCGGGTTTTAAACCCGAGACTGTTCTTCTTCTTCCCCATTCTCTCTTTCTCTCTTCCTCTCTTGCGATTTTCCGGCGATTTCTCTCCCCCCTTGCGATTTTCCGGCGAATCCCCTCCAAATCCACCTCTAAATCCGTTCCTATAGTCCCCATGTAAGTTCTAGATCCGATTTTCTTAGGTTTTTATGGAATTTAGATTGTTAGGATTGAGATTAGATTGTTAGATTTAGATTGTTAGGTTTATTAGATTGTTAGGATTGTTAGATTGTTAGGTTTTAGGGTTATTAATTTAGATTAGGGTTTTAGGGAATTTGATTTTGATTAGGTTTTAGTGAATTTGATTTTGATTAGGGTTTTAGGGAATTTGATTTTGTTTTTAAAATTCAATTTTGCATTTACCAAAATGTTTTTGATATTAAAATATATATTTGGATTTTTATAATTATTAAAATAATTTTTATAATTTATAAGTAAGTTTAAAAGTAATTTAATAATTATTTTAGCCATTTTTATAATTTATAAATATTTTTCTAATTTATAATTTATAAGTAAGTTTAAAAGTAATTTACTAATTATTTTAACCATTTTCATAATTTATAAATATTTTAATAATTTATAGGTAAGTTTAAAAGTAATTTAATAATTATTTTAGCCATTTTTATAATTTATAAATATTTTTATAATTTATAATTTATAAGTAAGTTTAAAAGTAATTTACTAATTATTTTAACCACTTTTATAAATTATAAATATTTTTTTAATTATGAAACTATTTTTGTGTTTTTATAATAATTTTAAATCTTTATTTTCATTTGTATCCACACCAACAAGACGACGGCCAGATTGATGACGGTCTTGCGAAGGAAGTGGTCTCCCTGGTGGACAGTATGAAGGAAGACCAAGAGGCCCGTCTCTCCCAGATCCAGGCCGATCTCGACTCCACATCCACTGCATCGACTGCCCTCTCCAAAGTTCAAATCGACGAGCTTCTTGTATCGGTAAGATATTTTCTAAATATTCAATTCATTTATATATTTTATAATCTTTTTTCTATGATTATAATTTTAAATTTTCTTTTTCAAGCGATTCCAAAGATGAAGGGACGTTTGGTCGGTTTGGGTCGTCGATCCAAGCCGATTCCTTCTACATCCCAGGTGCCAGTTGATCCTATGTTGGTGGATCAACTGAAGGCTAAGGATGACCGCATCGCTATGTTGGAGGCGAAGATGGTGGCTCAAGAGGCTGCTAGTAAGGCAGAAAAGAGGCGGACTGAGAGGATGATGGAGGCGTTCATGAGGAAATTCCCAGATCATAACTTCAACGACGAGGACGACGAGTAGTTCTTTTTATTTCTTCTTTATGTTTTCAATTTCTGTTTTTGATTTTCTATTTCGAATATTACTTTTTAACATTATCTATATTATGTTTTTATTTAAATTTCAATTTTTCAATTTAAAAAATTTTAATTTTATTTTTGAATTTTAATTTTAAAAAAATAAATTTATATTATTTTAAAAATAATTAAATATTACGAATATTCCTAGGAATATCATTCCTAGGAATATTCTGAGGGATACTGTTCCTCGGAATTTCCTAGGTATATTCCTAGGAACCAGATCCGTCGGAATATTCCGAGGAAAGACTTTCCTCGGAATTTCCGAGGGCTAGTAGTCCTCGGAATATCCCGACGGATCTGGTTCCTAGGAATTTCCTCGGAATATTCCTAGGAATTGTGTCCGTCGGAATTTCCTCGGAAAATTCCGAGGAAATTCCGACGAAAACTGTGATTCCGAGGAAATTTTTTCGAGGGACTTTTGGTTCGGAATGTCGTCGGAATCAAGCGATTCCGACGACATTCCGAGGAAAATGTCCCTAGGAATCGGGGTGTTTTCTTGTAGTGTTATAGAATATTTGGAGTCTGATGTAGTATCCATCTTTGTTTTGTGGAGCCTGGACTTTGAAAGTTTGGGGGTTGGTTAATTCAGTTTTGAGTATCTGATTTTATTTGGTGAGAATCTTGATACTGATATGGGATCAAATGTGGAGGGACTGAGTATATATAGGAGTTTTGGACTTTATAATAATGGCAAGATATACTATTTATAAAATGGTGTGTCTACTAAGTATATTTATTTGTCTCCTCCCTCACCTTTTTTAGATAGTCATCATATATGTATTATTCAAGTGTCTTCTGCCAATTTGCGAGAGAATTGCGCCTAATACTTCTCGTTAAATCCCAATGTATCTCATCATTTTTTTTGGCATGTATCCAATGATGATATAGTTTTTTTTCTTAAAATGACCATAAAATTCAAGATATGGCCGAATGGGTAACTTGTTTTAGTAAAGTCAACAATGCAGGCCACCGTTAATCTTGAGACTTGTTTTTGATTTTCTAGTATTTATTTGAGGTCAAGTGTTTTTTATTTGTATCGTATAATATTTGTGGACAACAAATTAAACAGTCAAGATAACAAAACAGTATGTATTTATGATATTATAAGATCAGGGGGGGACTTTGAAGGTTGTGGCCACATGCAAATGTTGCGGTTAGAACAACTACGATTCTAATCAAGTGGCCCCTACTTGCACATGCTTCTAAACATAAGTCTTTATTCATTTCTCTCTTATTTTAGACCATCATCAACCCAAGCACCCCAATTGGGGTGCTTGTTTTTTTTTTTTTGGATTTTTTTTTTAAAAAAAAAAAAATTAAAAGTAGACCAATCACGGGTCGCCACGTGTCAGTGGGACCCGTGAACAGTGCAAGAACCAAAAGAAAGGAGGTGCTTATTTTGGAGTTTTAAGCACTTCATTTAGGGGATGCTAGTGGGCCCCACTGCCTAAGCACTCCACTAAGCACCCCCATTGAGGATGCTCTTAAGTTAGTCATATGATCATATCCCTTCTTTTTGAAGGTAGTTAACAAAATTCTTTTATATTAAGATCTATTAACTAGCGACATCAGTATGTTGAATAACTTATGAAAATAATATTAGAGGATTAAAATCGTTATATTGTAATTTTCTTTTGCTATTGATGCATTTACGCAATGCCAATCATTAAAATTAAGGTGAATACATTGGAATATGGAAGTAATTTACTTTCTATTGTTAGATGGTGGGGATTAACATGGTTCAAGACTAAACTCTATTCAAGTTTATCGAGAACAAAAATATCTACTGGTTTTCGACGGAGCTACTCAAGGTTCAGCATGTTTTCGTTGGTATATAGTCAGAGTACATCACGAGCATAATGAAATAAAACATTTTTCCTGTAATTCTCAAAGTATTACTGTATTAGTGATTAATTTGTATCACCCGATTCTTAACTTGACTATATGTATTCATCATTGAATAATTATTTTAAATCCGATAAATTTCAAAGTTTGTTCTGGATTGAATAACATATCCTGATTTTTTATTGTGCAGATCAATCTATTTATTTGGCTAAAATGTAAATATAATGAAGATCTGATGTTATAATAAGTGTTTTTACAAATCTAACTAATTGGTCTCACGGTAAAAGAAAATGAAAACCATGAAAGCAAACAACGATCAATAATTACGAAACTGTAGCTTGTAAGCAAATAAATTTGTTTAAACCCTCGAGTTCAAATATAACAAGTTTATGCTATTGGTTTATTATTTTATGGATATGGGGTTTGCAGTTCCTCGATCTTTACTCAATCATTTGATCACTGGCATGTTCCTATTGTTTTACGATTATTGAAAGGGAGAGACGCTTTCAGTTTCATAATATTTTTATTTATTCTGTCCACCTTGAAGTATCTGAAAAAACCTATATCAAAGTATCAATCTTTTGTGAGTTGGCTATAAAGGTATTACATGACATTATTCTAGATAACTATTCACTAAAACAATAATTTGCATGTTAGTTTATATGACACGTCTGATTATAATTATTCATGAAATTAATAATCTGCATGTTAATTTATACATGACACGTCCGACTGTCTGAGTATTCATTCGATACACAACTCAACTACCACAGTTTTTTTCTTATGTTGTTGAAAATTTGAAATAAGTATGGTTTTATAAATTTCGGATTTGATATCGTTATTAGCAAACATGCTAATGATGAATTGATACGGTATGCACTTGATATATGACAATTGATTTGAACTCGTGAGTCTATTTTGTCTTTTATCAGTTGATATATGCTACTGTCAAATCTTGGTAGCACAGGCATTTAGGCAGCCTAGCTTTTATTTTTGAAGCTAGGTCTCCCACGGTTCTACTATGGTAGTATGGTGTGTGGCATCATTCATCAATGTCATCAAATACAATTTTTCAAAATTACTTTTGGTAGCAGACAAATGTTATAAGAAAATTTTCATGTTTATCACATTATTAATATTATTATTTATTTTTATATTTATTAAAAAGATATTTTCACGAATACTTTATTTATTAAGAGGTAAAAAAACTCTTAGATTAATTAGAATCCTAAATTTCACATTTCAAAATTATTTTTCATCCCACAACTCTAAACTCTAAATTTTAGATTAAGGGGTTGACTGGTTTTCCCGCTACCACCCGCAAACGCAGCTTTTGCGGTTGGTAGCGGTTGTTGGCGTTTTGTAACAATCATAGAAAACGCAATAAATCGTTTCAAATCGTTTCAAACCGCTTCAAACCGCTAAAATTCAAAAGCTGGTTCCAGCTAGCGTTTGCGGTTGCGGGCGGTTGCGGGAGGGTAAATATTTTTTTTCCAAAAAAACTATATAATAAAAAAATAAAAATAATCAATAAAATTTTTAAATTAAATAATAAAATACCAAAATATATACATTATATTGTAATATATTATAAAACTTTGAAGAAAAATATTTCTATAATTTTAAAATAATTTAAAAGTATAATTTTATAAATAGAATTTTTATATTTATTATAATAATATAATTTTTAATATTATATAATTATATGAAATATAAATATTGTTAATTTATTATCTAACCACTGATGCATGTAGTAGTTAACCAGTCATAAATATCCCGCAAACGCAACAATTTTTAACCGCTTTACCAGTCGTCCAAATCTCTTAATAACACATAAAACCGCAACCGCCCGCATCCGCAAACTCCCGCAGTCGCAAACGCAACCGCTGCGGTTACACCAGTCAGCCCCTAAGTAATCCTAGAGTATAAGGACATGTTTATTGCATGTCTCTTAACATGAGATTCTTAGCTATTCTAAAAGACGTTTCTTAACTTTTAATTAAGAAAACTTAAGAAACATCTCTTAAATAAAAAAATTAAGAGACGTCTCTTAACGTAAAATGTAAAAAAAAAAGTGAAATTATAAATTAAGAACTCCACCGCAAGAGATCCGAATAAACATATCCTATGTGTTTTGTTCCCTTTTTAACAATGATGATAAAAGTGGTTAAATTAAACATGAAAATGATATTATAAATGTGATAGTTTATAAAATTTCCCATGTTATAGTTTATACTTTTGTAATTCGCTGAGAAAAAGTGTTCTTTAAATTGTTTCTTCTTCTTCTTCTTTTGTAATTGAAGATCTAAACATCAACTAAAGATAATTTATACTCCCCGGATATATTTTAGTGTGACTGGAAAAAAATAGCTTCGCTATATCCGCCAAAACATACCATTAGTTAGTTATAACAATATATCCATCTAGTTTGTATTCAGAAAGATTCCCATATTATTAGCTCGGGATTTAATTACAACAATCATATTGCTCAGCTATTTAAATGACCTAGATTGACTAGAGAAGCCACTAATAAATAAAAAGATAGTAAATGTGGTGGTAAAATGGTCCTACCATGTTACCAAGCACATGCGAGAGGGCCTCGACGTGTGAGGCTCTCTTCTTATGCATTATAGGATACGTCATTTTCGTGGCCCTTATATAGTCACTATATTCTATGTCTTAAAGGTAATCAACGTAGCACAGCCAAATATGGTTCGTTTTAAACCAGGTTCTTTCATGATTCCTTAAGGGGGTGTAATTGGTTATATAAGTTAAAGTCAACTCTATTAAATTTAAAATAGGGTAAATTTTAAAAAAATTGATTCATTTTACAATCTGACCTACATGATATATTAGGTATTTTAAATATGTGTCAGTCAGTGTGTTTTTAAACTCAACATAATATCATTTGATTTATTTTATAGATTTCTAATTTATCTTAAAAGGATTTTAGCTTGAATTGTAATTCCAAACTTGTAGAAAATATTATCATAAGAACACCATTAATAAAAGATGAAAAAAATATTTTATATTATTAATTATGAAAAACAAAAAAAAAAGATAATTTAAGCATATAACAAATCCATAAAGAATAAATAAATAAATTTGATCAGTGTTATGCAAAAATATCTAGGTTTGATCAAAAAATGAAAGTTATTTTCTATGTTTTGATCAATTAATGATGGAAATGCTGGATGCTAACTTTTTAAAGAAAGTGGGAGCCGTTGACTTATAACTAAAAGTTGTTCATATATTTTCTAGATACAGAAAATATAATTTGAAATGAGAAATTTTTCCACTAGATGAGTGATCACATCATATTTTTCACTGGGTCTTGGTTTTAACCGAAACTGTTCATAAAATCATGAGGTAATAGGTTAGATTTTATATTTTACACATAAAACAGAATCCAAATCTTTTTAAAGTATTTCAAATCAAATGAATTGTAAAATTTTATCAAAAATGAATAACACAAGATTTTAAATCTTGTATTTAAACCTTTAATTGAATAACAAGGGGTTTCAAATTCCTTTAATGAAGAAATTGTAAATAAAAGAACCAATAACATTAGATTTTAGAAAAAAATTAACATCGAGATTTTTAATACACTAACCAATAACACAAGATTTTGATAAAAGATTTAAAATCAATCATTGAATAACACAACATTTTAAAGCCAAAAGAATTAACTTTAAATCCACTAACCAATAACATCTATATCCCCTAAAATGTGGAAAATATATTTTGAATTTCAGCACAAAAAAAAAGGCTAGACTTTTTATTAATCCAAATTTGTGACACCATTTAATCGATTTACAAAAGTCGCTATGTTTTTAAGTGGCGGTTTTTGTGAATATATAAAATCCCATCAAAGAAAATATTTATGTGATTAGTCAACACATGCAAGCTCGTACATATGATAATTTAGGTTAGGTAATGGGATTAGCTTTCTTTTTGAAAACTACCGCCATTTCTTTGGTTAGATGTTCTTGACAAAGAATCTTATAAGTGGTTGAGTTTAGTTTGTTTTAAATTAGTATAATGTTCTTAGTGTTACTTACACATTTATCTACTATCAATGCAATCGAGCGAATTTATAAACTCTTGAATGTTTGAACTTTTTTTTTTTGTTACAAAACCAAAACGAAACTTAAAACTTACAATCACTGGATGAAACACAACAACACGACCAGTTAAACACTGATCTATATTGAAGCCGGATAAGGGCAAGAAAAAAAAAACTGTTGAATTGTATCCACAAAAAGGTCACGCACGTGAGATATCTATCCAAAATGTAGCAAAAGAAATACAAAAAGGGACCACACTTTTAAGACATCACAAGGCCTTTGTCTCTTGGATGCCCCAAAATTGTTGGGACTGGTCATCACTCCGTGTCTACAGAACGGTCATTGTCTAAAGAGAACGTCATTTCAATGACCTAACTTTTGAGCCAGACACAAAGATAAAACTTAAATGCAGAAGATTTAGCTCAGAGGTTCTCATGTGAGTATTTAATTTTGTTGTTTGGTAGTAAGGGTACCCCTTAAGTGGCTTCAACATGGCTTGTTGGGTTCATGTAATGTGTGTCTTGACTCGGTTTAAGACGTTATCCTATTATAGTTTGTGAGCTTAAGTGGCCTTTTCAAAATCTATCTGTTTGGTCTGTAGTAATTGAATCCTAGTGCGCTTTTAAGACAAGTGAAGAATTAAAAAGTGATTGCAGACTTTAGGGTTGTTGTGGAGTGATAAGAAATTTGTGCTTGAAGCAAAAGCAACGTGGAGCTATTAACCAACAAAGCTATAATTTCCTGCAATTTGAATTACTGAAACAACATAAGAGTAGAAAGTGATGTAAGAGACCCCTAAGATAAAAACAATTTCTTTTCTCGTTTTGAGGCAAAGCCAAGTCCAACCACAACCACCATTTACAAGGATGATTGTAGAAGCAACTGTGGAAGAAAAGAGAACATAAGACTTTGGTAGCTCCCATGAACCAGGAAACAGAGAAATAAGACAAGTTAAAACACCTGTGGTCTCTAAATTGAAACCCCAAAAGAAGAAACCAGTTTTACAGAATAAAGAATGAATCAGACAGTCACCAAGATGTTCCCTTTTGTTTAGCTAAATTTCAAGAGAGAGCAAAAGAATAGGTTTATCAACAAAAAGCAGCCTCACATGGTGCTGCTGCTTTCACTGACGGTATCAGACCTACCAAAGTTCGAGCCTCTGCCACAGCTGCTAATGTCAAGCCCCTGTAACCTGCCAAGATGGTCTTCATGCATTGCCTCTGAATAAGAATGAGATTGACCAGAGGCATTAGAAGTAGAGTGATGCATAATCTGAGGGTTTTGGTTGTTGTTGTTTGGCTGGAAGAGATGAAACTGATGAGTCATTTGTTGCAGGTTTTGAGCATCAGTTTGTTGCTGATGATGTTGTTGAAAGAATGATTGTTGTTGTGGTTGCTGTTGTTGAGAGTATTGCATGTGTGCCATTTGGAGGTTATAAGCATCAGAGTGTGAGACTTCTCCCGTTGCGAATCTCAGCCTCTCGACTTCCTTTTTCAGTTGGTCGTTTAGTGCTGCGTAAGGAAGAATCATCGATAAAATGACCTTAAAACAGAAACATAAGGGAGGAGAGGAGACAGGTTTACACATACCATCTCGCAACTTGGCTTGTTGTTCCATGACCTGTAAACGAAGCTTGAGCTCTGTATTCTCAGATGACAAACCAGTTGTGTCTCTCTGTAAGAAGCAAGTGATTAGGCACAGTTAGATGAGAAACTGTGCGGCAAATACAGTGTTGAAGTTTGTAATAAGAAACCTGGAACAAAGAGAGTTGTGCAGAAAGAGTAGTAGCTTCGGTTTGCAGTGTCTGAACTTTCCTCTCGAGTTCCATTATATACCGAGCCTTTCTCTCTTTTGAACGAGCTGCAGATTGTCGATTAGCAATTATTCTGCACAGAGTGAGCCATACAAGATTAGCCAACTAAATCATTAACCAATAGAGAGTGCTGAATATTTCTACTCTATGATGAAGAGCTTAGAGCAGCGCAGAGAAAGCTATCTTCACCGCAATTACAACAAGCCACGAGAACAGTCATGCCACTAACATAGATTCATCTCCAAATAAGGATCTGTGAGATTACATGGATAGTCCTTAACCCTATTGAGATATAGATCAGATCCCACACAAAGCTAGTTCCGAACCAAAGCTAGTTGAAACTATAACTTGCAACTTCATACAGTTGACTACTAAAAGGAAATGTCCCAAACAAGAAGTACCACACAAAAAAAATCATCGTTAGATAGGATCTCTAACCAAACATGATTGAACCAACGAATCAAACAAAAAGCTAGTCCAAATATATCTAGTTTGACCCTTACATCATCGTACAAGAGACGCATTACAATATCACAAAGCATACTTATGGGACCCTCACGGTCTCTATCACCTAGCAAAGCAGCATAGTACAAGATAACTATATTTCAGTTGAAATTCAGTTATCACTGAGATTCGAGAATCAGAGTCAAACAAAAGCGATGTAATGCATCACATCAACATCAAAAGTATATGATACTATTCGTCAACACCAGCAAAGAACAAGACATGTTAGCTTTGTCTTAACGATCTAACATTAACCAGACTTCCTCAAAATCATTTGCAAAAAATGAGCAAAAAGACCAAACCTTTTAGCTCTCTTGGGATCAACAACCCAAAGCTCAGCGAGTTTATCAGGAGCCATAGCTTTCTTAGCCTCTATCGACTCCAAACTCGAAGAAGACCCATCAACGGAGAGACTATGCCTATGTCTAGGCCTCTCCCTCCCACCTTCCTCTCTCCCTCCACCTCCATTCTCAGCGGGAAACGGGTTACTATTACCGGATCCGGATCCGAGTTTCTCAATGTCCATGTAGGAGCAGAAGATGTCATCTTCCGATCCAAGCTCGTCGAACCCGCTGAATGGCTCGGAGAGATCTAGATCTTCGGGGAGACGGAACTGAACCTCGGAATGTGCTCGCCGATGGTAGGGGCCTCGAAACGGCGTCGGAGATGGGTTGGTTAGAGGTGGGTGTTGGTTAGGTTTCTCGTTTGAAGGATCATGATCCATGTCTTGGATCGTCGTTCTTCTCTCCCTCTCTGTTTCGCGCCTTCTCTGTCTCGTTCTTACAACTGTCTATCTATCTGTCGGATTCGGACAGCGAAATTTCACGGTGATTGCCAAAGAAAATTAAAAACACGGGTTTGAAGCCGGTCGGTCGAACCGGTCTGATTGTAATTTGTTTCTTCATCCATCAAACTCGGATCCGATTACATTCACCAAAATTAATGATCTGATTTACTACCAAAACTAGGTTTTCACCAAATTCAGTCATATAATATGTTTTTTTTTTTCAAAATTGGACTTAAAAATCACATTTATTACTATTATATGTTTCCAATTTTTTTTTCTTAAAATCATTATTTTTAGTAATATATTTTAAATTTAAATTATATGTAACTTTCTTTATTCATCGTTATATTTTTTGTGAGTAGATATTTTAAATAGAATTTTTTGTCACAAAATAAATTTTAAGGAAAAATGACCAAAATAGATATTTTGTATTTTAACTTTTTCATATTTTTCATATTTTTTTCAATTTTTAAATTTTACCCTAACCCTAAATCTATATTAGTTAACTCGGAAGTTATAAATGTATATTTAAACTTTTTATTAAAGTCTATTTTTTTTCTTGAAAACGATTTTAATAACAAAAAATTTTTTAGGTCTATTATAGGGTATTCCTCTTTTTATTTATTAATCATTTAAATAATTAATTATATTATATTTATCATAATATTAATAAAAAAAATTACATATATTATTTAATAAAAATTAAAAACTCATTTGGATTGGTAAAAGAGAAATACACTAAAAAAACTAAAAAAAGCTTTTGTCATAAAAATAGTGTGTAAAGAGAAAAATGACAAAAATAAACTTTATTAAAAGATATAAATATACATTTATATTCATATGATTAACTAATCTAAATTTAGAGTTTATAGTAGTTATAAGGTAAAATTTTAGAGGTGGGTGTAATTTAAAATATATATATATATATATTAAATTTTTTAAAATAAAAAATCAATTTCTAACTATTTCGGTAATAAAAACTGACAAAACTTGGCTATTTAGTGGTTAAAACCATTCCCAAAATAAAAATTCGGTCTGGTTTAAAACCGGTACATGAACCGAACGACGGCGTTTAGCCGCACTTAGTTTTAATTTTATTTTCCTAAAGAGCCCTAACTTGGGGATGTTATGGAGAATATAAAAGGCTCAGAAGATGAGCGGCGGAAAACGCGAGGAAAGCCTTCCTTTATAACATTAATCCTTTTTCACTTCTCAGTTTGAATTCAAAATCTAATTTCTCTTCATCCTCCAATCGATCTTATCATCTGAATCCCACTCCACTCAACACACGAATCCTAAACCCTTCTTCAATCTCACTCTCTGGTTTCCTTCTTCTCTTCTCCCAAATCCCTATCGTTTTCGTTTGCGTGGACTCGGTCTGCGCAATTGGGCATCTGGGTTTTTCGAAAGTCGATCTCTTTCTGGTGTGGAGATGGATGAAAAGAGAGGGGCTTCATCGGAACCGGCATCGATTTCTCCGGTTTGCTTCTCAAAGTTTGCTTTTTATTTGTTATAATTGCAGTTTATTTATGGGTTTGTGTTCTTTGTCTCTGGGCTGTTACCAATTTTGCAGCTTTCGGGAGAGAAGCGTAAGGTAAGTGGATTAGAAGAGAAGGATGAATTAGGGTCTAAACGTGCTAAAGTGCGAGATCTGGATTCTGGTAATCTTTGTTTAACTTAGAAGAGCTGAGTATGCTCGAATTCAGATTTAGACACTATCTTTATCGCATGGATTGTTAAAAAAAAAGTTTCTGTGTTTATGCTACAGATACTAAAAGTAGTAATATGCAATCTGTTACAAACATTGGAACTGGTCAGCAACAAAAAGTTAGTAGTGAACAGATGTCTGAAGTGCTTGTAAGAGAAAAGGAAGTTTTGGCTAAAGATGTAAAGTCTTCCACATGTTTACCTAAGGCTGGTTCAGTTTCCAGGGATGATAATAGATTGGTTGCTAATTCTGGAAAACAGGCTTTGCCTGAAAAGGAAGTTTTGGCTAAAGATGATAGTAAATGTGAGTCACAACGAGGAGGACAAGCTGATGCTGTTTCTAAAAATAGCAGCCTCTTGAAACCGAGGGATGTTTCTGAATCTGTTGTTGTTAGTCCACGAGATCCTAGTGAAAAAGCAGGTCCTTTTCAGGGTGCAGAGGGTTCATTGGAAAAGTCAGATTCGATGCGGCGGTGGATGGAAATGAAGCGGAACGGTTTTCTCTCAGGCCCTTTGGGTGGAGTATCAGCACCGAGCTCTGCAGCAACAACTACTCCCGTTGAAGTACCTGCGCAAAAGCAGCAAAAGAATAAGCGACGAGGCGATTCTTTAAAGAAGAAAAACGAAGCTCCTAGTAGGAAGGAACAACAGCAGATAGATAGGTTCTCGAACGTTACCGCTCCAAGTGGATTGCTGACGGAGTTGAACCCGGGAATCATTAACCATGTCAGGAGCAAGAAACAAGTCTGCTCAATTATTGAAGCTTTGATTCGAAATGCTACTGATGAGGCTACTGTGGGAGAAAGAAATGTAAGAGGTATCTATATCAATCCCATTTTCCACCATTAAGATGTCATGTTAGCCAATTCAGACTTTGATCACTCTCTTTTATCCAGGTTCAGTCAGAGAAGATAGGGAATTAGCGTTTAAGTTACCATCCACCGGGGCATCTGATCCTGCCAATTCCTTTACAAACCCGGAACAAGCCACGTATCTAGCTGTTCAAGGTTAGTGCCTTTTAGTACACTTATTCCTTGTTCTTGTAACTGTCTGAAGTAGTAAGTGGTCAAGTCTTATGGTGAAACATGAAGACTTTTGTTAGTACTTGTACATGATGATTAATCTATTGCAGAAAGAAATGCTTAAAAAGGAAAAACGTTTGTTTCTTTTTAGCTGCCACCGTAGCATCTCAATGGTTGGACTTTCTTCACCAAGACCTCAGTGGACGGCTTGCAGGTGTGTGTGTGTTTTTACGTATTTCAAGAAATATTGCAGATGGAACTTCTCGGTTAAGTGATCTTAGTGAGATCTTATGATGTTGCTGCAGCTGTGCAGGATAGTAAGAATAGAGTTCATAATATATTGACGGCCGAGTTACCACTTCTCGTTTCATCAAAAGAGTCTTCTTCTACGAATGCCTCTGGTGATGTTACTTCTGATAAAACAGTAACAGAGACACATCATCTTAAGTGGTCTGCAAAATTTGATCAGATTAAGAAAGCTCTTTGTGATGAAGAGAAAGATCTGGTGTGTACATATCCACTGCCTTTCAAGCCAGAATGATTATAGCCATGGTTCTTACGGTGTTTAATGTATTGACTACGCAGGAACGTTCGTTAGACCAAGTGAAGGAAATGCAGTCACGATGCAACGAAGGTCTAAGAAAAATGGATGAGTACTCCCCTTTCAGTTCACAATCATCAGATTCAAGGTGAGGAAATTAAGACCAAACAGTCCTGTAGAAGCATATAATAAAGACTGGTTTACCCAGTTTTGTTGATTTACATTGCTTCTGCAGTTTTGGGAAAGATGGTAGCAATATGGAGACTAGTATGGCGGTTCAGGCGGCTGCAGCTTCCATTTTTTCAACCTGCAGTTTTCTTCTGTCAATGATGAAGCCGCCGGCTACTAGTTCCTAATCTGGAGGCTAGTATGAGTCTACTTATTGTCTTTTGTGTCAGCACTTTTGTTGGTTATCATCTGTAGTGTAAATAACACGTGAGTCATATATGTAACAGTAGAAGAGATCTGTTCTCAATGCTACAAAGTTGGCATTTGCTTCCACACACGTCTGTTCTAGGAGAGCAAATTTTTCCTTTAAATAAAAACACTGGACTTAATACATAGGAATCATTGTCTCGTTGCTTTACTACATAATGAAATGTCTAAATATTTCTGATTGAAGGATTATAGGTACTGGTTTCTATGAGCTAGACCGCCAGGACGGTGCCATTTCAGCCACTGTTACCTCAAAAGGTGAATTGTCTGGTGGAATCTTGGCAAGTGAGCAATGTTGTAACTTAATAGACTCTCCATTGTCCACTGTCTTAACAACATACCTGAAATAGAAATCCATATTTGTTGCAAGAGCTTTATCAACTAATGGATCAAAATGACTAGAAAGATTTAGTGAAAGGAGAATGAATTAACCATCCGTTTAAGCAATGTGTCATTATCACAGCCTTGCGTCCCACAAACCGTGGAGGTGTCCTTTTGTTTCCCTAAGCCATATGAACTTTCGTTTGTTAAACATCAAAGTAGTTATTTTATACCGGTATAGTGGAAGATAACAGACCTCTATGATGATTCGATCTCCAATAGAGAAAGGAAACTGTATGCCTCTACTACTACTACTCTTAGGAGTATCTGTGATGTTTGCGATACAGAAAGTTCTCTTGTGCTGCAGATAAGAAGGAAGAAACTCTGCTTATATGTTTTCTCACTGTGAATGAGGTTACAATGTTTACATATGTAAAAGAAAACAAACCTGTTCCGACCTTTCTTTCCTTCGCTTCAACGAGTGAACATGCTCTGCTTCTTCTTCTTGGCGGAAAGCATGAACTACAATTCTGAGAGCTGAACAAACCAATAAACTTATCAGAGAAAAAAAATTTTCAGTCTTTCGCTGAAATTAGTAATGTCGTTAAAACTCACAAAGATTTGGCTTTTCTGATCCTTCTGAAGTAGGCTGAGAACATGTGAAACATGCTTTCTGACAACAAAATATCTGATTAGTAATGATTCAACAAGAAATCTTCAACGGATGGGTTGAGGATCCTTTACCATTCTATTAACTTCTTTTAACCCTCCAGCTCCAAACGAATGCCCACAAGGCAGTATTGTAGCATCACTCATCAACGCTCCACTGTCAAAAAGTAAACCAACACAGATAGCTAAAACCATCCTTGAAAATGTTGACCCTTTAAACTAAGTCTCTCTAGAAGAAGATGCAGAATCCATTCACATGAAAGTACATTGACATTGAGTTCACAAACCTATACCGATCCTAGTTGACAAGAACTAGCCTTTAAACCACATGCATTTTTTTCTCACCAGTCTCTCTAGAAGAAGATACACCTCTTCCATCACACCGCAATAATCATCAAAGTTACACAGCTTTCACAAACCCATACTGATCCTAGTTCACAAGCAGGCTAAAAACCCTTACTTACGTGACGGGATCAGAGAGAATAGCCTTGAGAGACTCCCAAGAGCTGACACTATTGACTCTCTCCTTCTCCACAGAAGAAAAATCTCTCTTTGCCTGAATGTTACATTGGGAACTAGATAGGTTATGGCGATCCAGAGATGCTTTATCCTCCTCCTCGTCGTCTCTCACAACCAGTTCCCAACCAGCTGAACCTGAGTAAGACCAGGTATTAGCTACTGAGAGCTTCAAGAATCGTGGCGAACTTGTGAGCTAGTGTATACCTGGATCTTTACTTTCTATGTTGGTTTCTGCAGCTACAGAGCTACAAGAATCAATGCCAGGCTGAACTAGAGAGCCGCGTCTTCGGATACAAGCTTCGTCGTCATCATCTCCATTAGAGTATCTCATTTCGTCCTTGTCGTTTCCGCAGAAACCTTGCCGGAATCCTGAAACTCCGAAGGTACGATCGAGCTCCCTGCTCTTGGGACGGGACTCTCCGACGCGGAATCGCAGAGATTCGTCTTCAACATGGTATAGGAACCGAGGATCGATGGTGCCGTTGACGGACATTGCTTTTCCCGCCGGAGGAATTTGGAAGCTGATGGAGACGGAGGAAGCGGAGAGTGAAGGTGAGAAGAGCACGGAGAGAGTTGTTAAAACGACGTCGTGTGAGGAGGCAAGAGGAGCACGCGCGTCGTGATGGTTAATGATTATGTAACCGTATCATTTTTTCCCGCAAAGTTTCTGGTGGGTCCCATTCATTTCATGTGCACTTTGACTAATAAGTGACTAATAAGTTTGTCTTGTGGAATTTGTGGAATGAACTTTGTATATATATAATTTATTTTATAAGTTTTACATTAACTGGTTCAGGTATTTGTTCGTTTATGGATAAGTTTTTTCAGATTCAGCTTTCACGAACATGTTTGGATTTATATATGTTCGGTTTGAATTCGATTCAAATACTTCGAATTCATGTATATTTTATAATTTCTGTTTAGAACTTTTCTTTTTGATAACGTTTTATATTTTCATATTTGTAGATATTGTATTAAAATAGAAGTAAAACTAAATATCTAATATAAATTTATATTTTAAATTATTATATCAAATTCAACATTTAGTTGAGCTTTTGAATTATTTATCTAGATTTTGATTAGAAAAATTACCAAAAATAATATAAATTAAATATCACTTTGTAAAAATACACACTATCAAAAATATATAGTGATTATTGTTGATTAAATGTTAAAGTGGTCAAATTGAATTTCTAATTTTTTTTATAAATATTTTAAAAAAATTAACTAAACTTATATTCATCAAAATTAAAATATTTTTTATAAATAATCATTTATTAAAAGAAAATTTAGTATCAAACTTATGGTATAAATGAAATTCAAAACTTTTGGATTATATATCTAGAATTTTAGATTTTTTTTTTTGTTAATCAAATTCCTGGACTTTCGAGATTCCAGTTAGTTAGGTTTACAATACTTCAGGTTCCAGATAGTTCTGAACACTCCATTTTCTTCTGCATGATCACCAAGATCACATCTAAGATTCTATAATTGCGCAAAACACTTACAACCTCCTTGCAAAACATAAAAGAAAGTTCATAGGATGGAGTAGTAACAGGATACATGAACCATGTCTAGGTTTGTTCTTCGGTTTATCTCAGTGGTTTCAGTCCCAGAGATGCTCTGAGTCTATTAGCTTCTGCAATCTCAGGATCCGGATGATCTGTTCCATCTTCCTTCTTCTTCTCCTTCTTCTCCTTCTTTTTCTTCGGTTCCTCCCTATCATCAGTCTCATGTCTCTTACGATCCCTACTCCTGCTCCTACTTCTCCGCCTTGCCCTGTCTCTTTCTCTATCCCTGCCTCGTTCCCTCTCCCTATCTCGGTCCCTATAGTGTTCTCTGTCTCTCTCCCTATCCCTATCCCTATCCCTGTCTCGACCACGCCCACGTTCCCTCTCATAGTCTCTGTCCATGTCATAGTCTCTATCATAATCACGATCCCTGCCAATGACAAAGAAGAATGATAAGGTGAGGTGTCAACATTCAATGATAATGACATGTAATAAAATACAAACACAAGGAACAGTTGACATATATCACGGTAAGCTATTTTAAGAATGTCTGATCCATCATACTTCTTACTGTACACTGTCAGTACAGTAAAACCTGGTGGGATCTCCACAGTTTTCAATTTCGGAAGCTGTATGAAACCGCTGATGGCTTGAGATGCCATAGAGGAAACAGATATTTGAAAGAGAGCATACTAGACGTGATGCGTGAGCATAGGCCAGATCAAACAGCTTCCACAAACATAAGCAACAAACATATCGCAAGAACATATAGAATGGTAAGGGCAAGGATTCAGATACCTGTGTCTATGACTGTCACGTCTCCTGTCCCTGTCTCTGTCCCTATCTCTTTCTCTTTCAGGACTCTTACGGTAATGATCCTGTAAACGAGGAGGAAGATGGTATCAATAGAGAGTTGCTAAACAGAAACAGAGATGAGGACAACTACAAATTATTGAAAGTAACGACCTTCTCATCTTCAGATCCGTCAGCAATCCCTTCATTATCCTCTTTTTCTTCTTCTTCTTCAAAGTCGTCTTCCAAAACACTCTTCCTTGGCTCTAAAACACCATTCTGTTCAAGCGTCCACCTATCATCACAGTAACAGATTAACCAAAAGCTAATATTAAGCTACACTTATATAGCAAAAGAACAAACCTTTTCTTCAAGCGTGGCATGGCAATATCACAAGAATAGTCCTTGGTTAAGAGCTCCTCAATGACTTCATCCACATGTGTCAACGAAAACCCTACTCAAACCCAAAGGAGATTAAACTCGTTAGTGAACAAACCAAACAAAAGTTTAACTTCACTGAATGAGAACGGAAACTTACTCCCATCAGATAGCTTTTGCCTCACTTTTCTGTAGTCATTGTAGAGAGGTTCAAGGTATCGATAGACATCAACATCAGACCCAGTAAGACGTAGATAAAACGCACCTAGAATACGAACATACCTACAGAAACACAAGAGAGTCAAATCTTCTCAAGAATCAACCTTTATAACAACCAAAACGTTGAGAAACAAGCTTGACAATCCAAACATATACACGCTTAACAAACAGCTAAGACCAGGCTAAATGCACCTAGTACACGAACATATCTGCAGAGACCCAAGAGACTAAACCTTCTCAAGAATCAACCTTTATAACACCCAAAACGTTGCAGAATCAAAAGATAAAAGCTTTGGTTAAGAAACCATACTTGTAATCATCGTTCTTGATGAACTCCACCACAATCTCTTTCTCAGGCTGAATCTGCAGCATCTTCAATACAAGGCAAAGGAAAGGAGTGGGCTTGCGGTTACCACCGAAGGTTCCACCAACGTGGTCTAGCTCCATAGCCCTATCCACCAGCGTCTCCGCCGTGAGACCGAAGCACTGCTCCTTCCAAAAAGTGTGCTGGTAGATTTTCGTCCGCACGATCTTCTCCACGAGGTTCTGAGGGTTCGTGCCTCTTATGTTCTTCGCCAACGGATCCGTACGGTTCGCCATGATCGTAGGGAGAAACCCAGGAACCGACTTGTCGCCGGACTAGATCGGATATAACGACGCTGGTGGTTCCACGAATCTGCGGTGGTAGTACGAAGACACTAGAGGTTTATAGAGAAATTCGAGAGGTAGAGTTTTAGATATTAATGGGCCTTAAGTAGCCCCATAACGAGAAGAGATTACTAGGCCCATAAGAAACTGAGATAATGCAGCTAGTTGGATGTCCTTTAAGGCATAAGGCAACAACTAGGATTAGGGCCGCTGAGCATTTGGGTATTCAGTTTCGGATTTTTTCGGACTCGACAATTCAGATAAGGTTGTTTAGGATCCAGATAAAAACTGAAGAAAATTTAGTTCTTAGGTAATTTGTAGTTTGGTTCAGATATTAAAACTAAAAATTAACTATTACCCATAACATCAGTTTTAGTTTTGTTTCTGTTTGGTTCGATTCAATTAGCTTTAGGCTAAATCAGATAAAAATAATTCAGATAAAATATAAATAGTTTAAATGTTTGGATGAAAATATTAGGCAATTCAAAATATTTTAAATAATTTTTTGAGTAAATTTACCTAATTTGAATAATTTTGAGTAATTCAGTTTTCAGTTATTTTAGATAATTTTTGGTAAGTTTATAAATTATATTTATATATTTTGTTTTGTTTTGTTATCCTTAAATATAACTTATGTGTTTTTCAGTTCTAGATTAGGTTGTACTTAGATTTAAATATTCTGAAATATAAAAAATCATTTAGATATTTATGATTTGGTTCTTTCTATTTATGTTATTTCGGTTCGTTTTCTTTTAATATAATTTGTCCATGTTTAGTAAAGCCTTATTGACGTGTGTATTCTTTCAGCGAAGAGCCCAAAAATGGAAAGAGAAAGACAAGTCGAAGATGGATCCAAAGACTAAGCAGATGATCTTATGAGCTTTCTGTAAACATTTTCTTATGGACCATGTAAGCCGAAGCTTCACCCTTTTGTCTTCATGATTTTGTTTAAGGTCTTGCTGAGTATGTGTATGGCTTTTTTCTTTGTTCTAATTGGGTATTTGAATTTGATTCATCAAGATTGTTTTGGGCGAGGATGGTAAAAAAGATGTCAAGACAATGTATTTGAATAGAAAGCAAGTATCTGCACAAAACAATGAGGAGGTAATTTGTCATTTCTAGTTCCAGTAAAATAGAGTTGCTATTTTCTCTCTCTATATTTAGAAAACAATTATCTATTTTCTACTTAGATAAATGCTCTCTTTGAATAATACATTGAAATAAAATTTACTTTTATTATAGAGTTTTCATATTTTAAATAAAATAAAAAACACAATAAAAATTATCAAAGTATTAGTCATATAACAACCAAACTAATTTCCTTAAACTGTGAAAACTAGGCTATTGTGTGATGCAAAAAAAAATTGAACTCAGTAATAATAAGTTCAAATACAACTTGCATTACATAACTTCTTTCTTTCTTTTTTGAGAAAACAACTTGCATTATGATGTTAGATTGGAAAAAGCACTTATCGTCGATGCTGCCTAAGATCCTCAATCTTTTCCACCAAAAGTTCTTGCCGATCAGCATTCTAT